>CM068753.1:8954286-9045098 GCA_035084275.1 Hydrolagus colliei
TTGTGTGCATTTATGAGTGATGTGATATGATTGTGTGTATGACTGTGAGAGGGGATCTGTGTATGTGTGTGAGAGTACATCATCATAATCCTTACAGGTGGTGTGAGTGTGTGTGGGTGAGATGTGAGTGTGTGTGGGTGAGAGTGGTGGGTGTGAGTGTGTGTGGGTGACATGTGAGTGTGTGTGGGTGAGAGATGTGGGCGTGTGTGAGAGAGTAGATGTGATCCATGTGTGTGTGAGTGAGTGACGAGATGTGTGCGTACGTGTGTGTACATGAGAGGTGTATGTGAGAGATGAGAGACAGAGAGGGGGATCAGACGAACAGAGAGACAGACAGACAGACAAGACAGACAGTGAGACAAGTACCTTGACTCTCTTGCCCTGGATGTCCAGGGTCCTCATGGTGAAGTCCACGCCGATGGTGTTGCCTTGATTCTCTACGAAGATGCCGGATTTGAACCTCTGAACCACGCAAGTTTTGCCCACTCCCGGGTCTCCTATCAACACGATCTTAAGAGGAAATCATAGGCTTCGTCAGGCTCCAGGGCAGCCGACATTGTGACTGTGGTTTCACCCTGAGACTGACTGGATTGGCAATGAGTTTACAAGCCAACACAAAAGCCTCTCCCCAAACACAACTCAATCATGGATGGAGTCTTCTCTCTCTCTCTCTCTCTCTTATTTCTTTCTCTCTCTCTCCTTATCTCTCTTTCACTGACTCACTGACTCACTCACTCACTCAAGCCAAACTCTGGCCAAAACAATAACTTTAAACTGAAAGTTGCTGGAAACTAGTGCCCATTGACGTGGATGTGATGTGAGTTGAGTGTGAGAATCCGGAACTGACAATGCGGAAGGGAAAAAGCAACAAGTGTGTTTCAGAGGCTGGCCACTAGCACAGGGTGGGGGGGGGGGGGGGGGGGGGGAGACTGGACACAGGGGGAGAGAGGGAGGGGGAGGGGTAGACTGGACACAGGGGGAGAGAGAGATGAGGGGGAGGGGGACTGGACACAGGGGAGAGAGAGAGAGAGGGGGAGGGAGAATTGTCACGGGGAGAGAGAGGAGGAGCGGGGGGGGGGGGGGGGCGGGGGTAGAGTGGCACAGAGGGGGAGAGAGGGTGGGGGTGGGGGGTAGATTGTCACAGGGGGAGAGAGAGAGAGAGAGAGGAGGGGGGGGGGGACTGGCCACAGGGGGGGAGAGAGAGAGAGAGAGGGGATGGGGGGGGAGACTGGCTACAGGGGGTGGGGGGGAGACACAGAGAGTTGGGGGCGGGGAGGGAGAGACATTGAGGGGGAGGCAGACAGATTGGCCACTAGCACAAAGACAGCCCCACAGAGAGAGAGAGAGAGCGAGAGAGAGAGAGAGACGACTACAGAAAGCCCCTCAGCCCAGCAGAGAGAAGGAGAGAAAGAGAGACAGTCCCAGTACAGAGAGACAACAGGGAGAGAGTCAGCTGAGTTAGAGACACAGAGAGAGGCAACATAGAGCAGCCTTCAAACTGCCCAGAGAGTCAGAGAGAGAGACGACTTGACAGTCACATCATTGCCCCCCGGATGTGATGTGACTGTCTCTGCCATCCTCTCTGTCCTCCTCCCCTCCCGCAGCTCTGTCCCTCAGCCCACCTCACTGGGAATGGCTAGCCCGGTCTAGTTAGTGAGTGAGTTAGCTAGTTAGTTAGTGATTGTGTGGTTAAGAAAAATAGTTTGGCAGTATTTACGCCCAACAAAACTTCTCAGGAAAGTCCAAGAGAGGGACAAGTGTTCACCCCTGCCACCCCGACTTCTGCACACCTCTCCCCCACTAACCCCCCCCCCCCCCCCCACACACACACACACACCTCCTACACCCATCTTCCCCCCCGAACCCGGCCAACCAGCCCCCCCCCCCCCCACACACACACACCTCCGACCACCCCTGCCCACTCCCCCACCCCTGCCCGACTCAGCCTCATCCCTGACCCACCTCCCCCCTAACCCCCCAACCCCAACCCGCCTCCCCCCCACCACTGACCACCCACCTCCGCCTGACCCCAGCCAGCCTCCCCCACCACCTCCACACTGCCCACCCACCTCCGCCCCACCCCTGGAATCCGTCACCTGGTTGAAAAGACGAGAGACAAGTTGAGGTGTTTCGTTGTGAGTTATTTTACTGTACAGTGTAGTGACTGTATGGCAGCGGGCGGGCAGGCGGGCGACGGCACCAACAGAACCACAAAGCGAGCGACCGGTTTCATCGACGGAGATTGAAACTGTGACTAAACAGGCTCCGAGTGACCCTTAAAGATGTGGTTGCTCTGTCCTGGCTCTGGCCCGCTCCACGTCCCCCGACCCACCCAGAACTCCATCCCGCAGTCCCTCCTCCTCACCCCCTCCTCCTCACCCCCTCCCTGGCCACCTTCAAGTTCCACCTGAAAACTCTCCTCTTCAACGGTTCCCTCGGCAACTCCTCATCCCCAACCCCCCACTCCCCCCACCCCCCCCTCCGTCATCAGCTCGGGTCTGACACAGTGACTGTCCAGTGGCTTGGGACGTCCTCCTGACGTGAAATGCAATTGTCATTTTATTGTTATTGTATGTGTGAATCTAGAACCTCTCTGTCTGTCTCTGTCTGTCTGTCTGTGTCTGTCTCTCTCAATGGCCAAGCTATGCTGGTTTAGTTGGTTAGACAGTTAGACTCCAGCAATTACCCCCAACGCTCCCGCGCCCCCCCCACCCCCACTTCCCCTCCCCCCATTCACCGGGCTCTCCCACCCCAACCTCACACCCGCAAGCCTTGGCTCTTGCCGACCTGCACCTGTTATATTGTGCGGAATTAGTTAAGCAATGTGCGTCCCTCCAGGGAGAGAGAGAGCGAGAACATTCCGTTCCATCCCAACAATCTTATCTCTGGGATTTTCATGTGCAGGTGGGAGAGGTGGAGTTCTCAGCCTGGGTTCGAAGACTCTTAAACCCAGTGATGGAGTTCCCGCGTGTGTCAGACAGACACCAGGTTGAGCAGCGTGTATCTAGCTTCCTCAAAAACACAGCCACACTATCTGATTCAACCATCGTGTCAGGCAGCTCTCATTACCCTCACCCTGGAGCTCTCTCCTTCGCTCCCTCTGCCTTGTCCCCAACCCCTACCCACTTTCGAATCTCGCCTAAAGACCTTCAGTTTTTTTGATCGAGCTTACGGTCATCTCCCCTGCTCTCCCCTATCCCCCCCCCCGCCCCCCCACCCTCCACCCCCGGCTCATTGTCAGACTCCGTCACCGTCAATCTGTCCGGAACGCTACCCTGCATGGAGGGCGCTGTGTAAATTATAAGTTATTGTTTTAAAGAAGCTTAAATTCTCTTTAAAATCCCCTCCAATTGCTGCCTTAACCAGTGTTCCCGTCCCCCCTCCCCTCTCCCTAGTCACAGTCTCCCCGACCAATGAGAACAGCCTATTTAAGCAAACATCAAAAACCTTTAATGATCCTGAAAGCCTGTGTAAGATTGTTGTCCAGGACTCCCAACAAGAGAGCGAGAGAAATGACTCTCTTCTGGATCAATTGGAGTTGAGGTCTATGGAGATCAGCCGCGATGTGGTCCAATGGCGCAACGGTCTAGAGGGGCTGAATGGCTACCTCCTTTCCCTGTGTCCCAAACTCAACTGGCTCCAGCCTCCTGTGTGTCCCTTGCGCTCTTGGTTCCACTTCCACCGTCGGTGGCCGCACTTTCAGCCGCGAGGAGCGGAATCTCTGGAATGCTCTTCCTCTCTACCGTTCCGCCTCGTCGAACTTCCTTCCCCATGTTCGGGACCTCCTGTGTGCGACCTGTGCCTACGCTCTCACCTCTCTCCTTTCCCCCCCCCCCACTGGCTCGTCGTCCCGTCGCCCTCCGCCAATGTCGTGTGCTCCACGACGCTCCCCTCGTGAGGGAAGGGAGGAGGGGGCATGCTCCGTAAAGGCAAGTTGTTGTAGTTGTTGTTGAAAACGGTGTCGTCGTCGGTCTTTGTCCCCCACTTTATGGTGCAGACACACACACACACACACACAAACTAGCACCTGTCCGGTGAGGCTGGAATCAGCTCAACTTGCCTTGATCTTAATGTTGTACTCGGTGTGCAGGGTGGTCAATATTTGTGGTAAGATCTCCATGTTGTCTCTCTCCGGCTTGCGCTTGCACTCACACTCGATGATGGAGTGGACAGTCCACCGCAGCTCGGAGGAGGAAGGCGAGGGTGAGGGCCGCTCGCTGATCCTGGCGTTCACCACCCGGCCCCCTCCCCCTCCCCCTCCCTCCGCACTCGTCCCTCTCCCCGTCCACCCGCTCCCGGACCTCGGCTTCGGCAACGGCAGCAGCGACAGCGACTCCCTGCGGTGAGTCCCGGGGGTGAAGACGAACAGTTTGGAACGAACTCTGAGCAGGCAGTAAGTCAGGAGGAGCAGGAGCAGGGCGGCCAGAGCGCACAGAGCCACGTCTCGCCCGTACATGGCACGGCAGTAGTGACGCCGGGCGGGCAGGCAGGCCGAATGCCCAGCCCCTCGCAGTACCGATATAGGCCTGGCTCTGACCCCCTCGGGCTGGGCACACAGGGGCTCCTCTCTGGTCCTCACTGGGTCCCGATTCCGCAGCCACTGTCGGAGGTAAGCGATGCGGCAATCACAGCGCCAGGGGTTGCCGTGGAGGGACAGGAACCGCAAGCCCAGCAGCCTGTCGAAGGCCCCGGGCGGGACCGTGCTCAGCAGGTTGTGGTGAAGGTAAAGCTGGGTGGTCCTCTCCGGGATGGCCGGCAGCTCCCGCAGGCCTCGGAAACTACAGTTGACCATCAGACTCTGAGGATCGGTGGACGTACATTGGCAGGGAGCTGGGCAGGGGGCGGCAAGACACCCACAGGCCAACAACAGGGCAACAACGCAGGCCGCCAACATGGCAGGGGTGACTGCAGGGAAGAGCAACAGGTGGGTGAGCAGTTCACATCACGCACAAAACACACACTCACCACACTTTAACAGCAACTACACTCACCTATACAGCCTCCCTCCCTCCCTCCCTCCCTCCACAACGGGGGGTGTCTCAGAGCTCTTCACAATGGCGGAGCCCGAGGGGGACACAGGGGGGGGGAAGGTGGCTCTAAGCGCGAGTCAGTTGAGGAGAAAGGTGGCGGTGAGACGGATGAGGGAGGAGGGAGTTCCAAAGTTTTGTGGAATAGTGCGCTGATAATATATCCTACAATATATCCTAATAATGTATTGATGGTATAATAATAATAAATAATTTACATTTATATAGTGCTTTCCACATCTTATCGAAGGTAGGGACCGGAATGGGTGGAGGGGGAGGGAGAGGAAAAGAGGGAAGAAAGGGGGGAAAGAGGTAGGGACCAGAGCAAGTGGAAGAGAGGTTGTGGTAGGGGGAAAGAGGAGTAGGAAAATTGACTGTGTATCTGCGGTATATTCTGCGAAGCACTTTCAGATATCTCAACGACGTGATAAGGTTCTCTTATTTATTATTTGTTATCATGATGATTTGCTGTGGTAGACAAACAATCATAAATAATGATATTGCTGTTAATAATAATAACTTGTGCTTCTGTACATTTTCAGATCAGGATTAACAGGTATCATTTTTATTAATATTATTAATGTAACACAGGAGGGAGCCCAAGACTCACGCTGTTGTGGATATGAAAATAATGGAGATAATCCGGTCTCGTTGAATGTCTTTCTGATATAGGGTGTGTGTATCTCTATCTTTTCTCTTTTGAGTGTTTGTGTGTGTCTCTCTGAGTGTGTGCCTCTCTGTGAGTGTGCGTGTGTCTCTCTCTTGAGTGTGTGTATCTCTTTCTATTTTTTATCTCTGAGTGTGGGTGTGTGCGTGTGTCTCCCTGATCTCTGAATAGAGTGAGTGAGTGAGTGAGTGAGTGAGTGAGTGAGTGAGTGAAACTCTCACAGCAGATTGTTTTAATCCCATTTCCTCACCTTTTCTCCCTAACTCTCCATCCCTTTCACTTCCCAAGTATCCATTCCCCATTTCTATCAAACATCCTGCCTTGTGGGTTAGTGAGTTCCATACTCTCCCTGCCCTCTCCATGTGAAGAAATATATAATACAACAGTAATAACAATGTGGTCACTTCAATCCACGACTGTTTGTGGCACAATTGGCTGCCGCATTTCACTCATAAAAATACTCTGGTCACTCCACTTTACAGTATATTCCGTGAGGTGTCCCGAAGATGTGATAAGGCGCTATATCAAATGCAAGGATCAGTATTATCATCATCATTATTAGACATTTTTTGATCTCACCGGCAGGCAGTTTATTACAGGATTACACTTCCTAATTTAAAGTTATAGTTTCCAAACTTCAATTGGCATCACAACACTGCAGTTACCTCACTGCCTGTCTGTCACCCCGAGCGAGCGAGCGGGCGGGCGGGTGGGCGAGTGCGTGCTCACCTGGACACAATCCTCAGGCCATCCTCCCACTTGATTCCAGAACCAGGGATTGACGTCTTCTCAACATCTGCCAGGATGGTGGGAGGCCTACCAGATGGATCTTGGTTTACTTTCTCCTAGCAAACTCTTTAGGTTCTTAAAGCTGAGATGTCCCTCTGTGTGTGTGTTTGTGTCTGTGTGTGTGTGTGTGTTTGTGTCTGTGTGTGTGTGTGTGTGTGTGCGAGTGTGTGGTGAATGGCTGCCTGTTTCCAGCCAGCGATGTTTTTATCTGTCTACGTGACGAGGAGAATGAGACCGGCTCCTCCCCGGACTGTAATGGTTGGTTACCCCCTGTTTGGCTGCACTCGGCTGATAACCGCCACCATAATAAATGCTTGTGTGTCTCCAACCTCCAGCTCCTGTCGTGTCTCCCCCCACCCCCCCAATCCCCTTGCACTGGTGTTCCACACAGATAACTACTGGACCAACCAGCAATCTGCCTGTCTGTTACCGCTCCCACCCACCCACACACCACCCCATCACTAACATTGACTCTGACGCTGTCAATCGCAAGGATTATTATTACAATCTTTTTTGGGGAAAATCCCTTAAATATGACTTGCCAAAAATTCTCAAAGACTGATAGCCAGTCTCCCCCGCGATCTCTGTGTCTATGTTTCTCCCCCGTGATCTCTGTGTCTATGTTTCTCCCCCGCGCTCTCTGTGTCTATGTTTCTCCCTCGCGCTCTCTGTGTCTATGTTTCTCCCCCGCGCTCTCTCTGTCTATGTTTCTCTCTGTCTCTATCTCTTCATTGCCCTCCCGCTTTCTCATATTCACTCTTTCCGCTCTCTTTTCTTGTTCTCTCTTTCTCCCTCTCTCTTCTCACTCTTTCTCTCTCTCTTCTCATGCACTCTCACTCTCTCCTCTCTCTTTGGCCCATCTGATCTCCTCTCCTCCAGAACACCCACCATCGCATCGCAGTGAGTCCCAGTGTCTTGGTCTCAAATAACCCACACTCCCCCAACCCCCCCCCCCAACTTTCTGATAACCTTGTTTCCAGTTGTTAATTACACTCTGGATAAAGAAAAGCTTCCTGGGGTCTGCGTTGAAATTGCCCCATTCATAACCCTGAACCTCTTACTCTACTGGGAGTTACGAAATGCAACTGAGGAGAGGGCACTGATCACTGGGTGGTGAGTGTGTTTCAGTCCCACAGAGTAAAGCACAGGGGAGAGTCTTATTATTACAGCATGGGGTTCATTTTACATCCCTGACTATTGAGAGCGATAGGGAAGATAATAATACTACCAATAATAATTCTTCCTATTAATACCGTGTCTTTCACATCAGGAGAATCTCCCAAAGTGCTTCACGGCAATGTACCATCGATTTGTACAATGGCAACCAATTTGCGTACAGCAGTGACCCATAAACAGCCGTGGGGTGAGAGACCGATTTTATTTGGGAGAATTGTTGGCCAGGACACTGGGCGAGAGAGAGAGAGAGAGAGAGAAACTCCCTTCTCTTTTTGCATGGAGCCAATGGGAAGTTCAGGCAGATGGAACCTAGGTTTATCTGAAGGACGGCGCCTTCCCCAGCATGGAGCGTTAGCTTAGATGTTAGGATTCCAAGTCCTCGGCCGCCCGCCGGGATGACAGGGGGGTGGGGGGGGTGGGTCTGACTCCACTGCCCAGACGGTTGGACTGACTCGGGCCGCCCGGCCAGAAAGTCCCACGGACGACAGTGGGGGGGGTGGGTTTGACCTCCTAGACGGCCACCGGGACGACAGTAGGGGGGGCTGGGACTGACTCCACTTGTATCCATCACCTTCTGCCACTGAGGTGGGAGTTAAAGCGAGAGTTACCACTGAGCCACCAAATGATCCTTCACCATTTTACGAATTTCCCCCCCCACAAAAAATCCCCCAACCGAACCTCAAGTGGAAGGTTTCCCTGCTGATGGTTTACTTAATCGGACATGAGACATTTACAGGGTAAAGTTGTACATGGCATGAAAGGTACAGAGTTTGTAAGATCCACACAGTTTACACCTGATGCTCAGCGTTTATACTTGGTTCGTATACAGTCGGGATTACACACAGTGTGTGCAGAGTTACACATCCCCAGCACATGATAAACACAATGCTAGTGAAATCCTGAGCGTGTGTTAGTCTGTGTGTTAGTTGGGGTTGGTGTGTGTGGCAGTGTGTGTATTTTGTGTTAGTGAGTGTGCGCGTGTGTATTTGTGTATTAGTGTGTGTTCTGGTGTGTTAGTGTTTGTTTGTGAGTGTTTGTTTGTGTGAGTGTTTGTTTGTGTGAGTGTGTGTATGTGAGTTAGTGTACTTGTGTGTATGTGTGTATTAGTGTGTGCGTGTAGTGCTAGTGTGTGTGCCAATGTGCATGTGTGTATTAGTGTGTGTGCAGTGCTAGTGCATGTGTGTGTGTTAGCGTGTGTGTGGGGTGGTCTCTCTCACAGGGATTTCCTGTGTAGAGGCTGTCGGGATTGGTCAGCAGGACCCAGAAGCTCAGGTGTTTGGCGACGTGGACGGTGCAGACGGAGAGCCAGAGAACGAGGACCGCAGCCGCCAAGAGCAACATGTCCACCCAGGCCAAGCGCCGGCAGCGCACAGGCCACCACCCCCCGCAGCTGGACTGCTCCTCCGTTACCCGTGACACACGCCTGCCCCTGACCGAGGCTGGGGACGAGCAGAGGACCCTTCGCTCCATCTGTAATTTCTGGCCCCTCAGCCACTGCCGCAGGTAAGCAATCCGGCAATCGCACAGCCAGGGGTTGTCCACCAGCCACACACGCTGCAGGTCCCTCAGCTTGTCGAACGCACCGGGCGGCACGAACGTCAGCCTGTTGAACTGCAGGTGAAGCTCGCTGGTGTTCTCGGGCAGGGCTGGTATCTCCCTCAGCCCCAGCTGGCTACAGTCGACCTTCAGCCCCCCGCCCCCGCTCCCACCGCCCTGGCTGAGGGGAGTGCAGTAGCAGGGAGCCGGGCAGGACACCCCGCACACGGGCATGGCTAACAGCGAGAGCAGCGACAATCCCACACAAGCCAACATGGTGTGTGTGCTGTGGAGGAAGATTGGAACAAGGTGGGTTTAAAGGGAGCCAGTGGAACCATCTCACAGCCATTCACCCAACTTTACTCATTGAAAATACTCAGAAGAAACTCCCACTGGAGGTCTCTATTCTTAACTCCGTTCCCTGCTCTCTCTCTCTCTCTCTCTGCCCCCCCCCCCCCCCCCCCCCCCCCATTGGTGTCTGTGCTGCTGCTTGCTCCACCACAGGAGCTCTCTATTTCCTCTAACCCCATTTCCTGCTCTCTGTGACTTTCTCCCCCCTATGGTGTCTGTGCTCGTGCCCCCACTGGGGCTCTCGACTCTAACCCCATTCTCTGCTCTCTCTTTCTCTCTCCATCGTGTGTGCATTTTGCCCACGCCCGTGAGAAACTCCCTTCTCTCTCTTCCAACAGCAACCGCGGGAGTTCACAATCTGCCCAAACACCAGTCAGGGAGCTGTGTTTAAAGTCTCAGGACACCATCTGTGACATGTGAACACTGCTGCCCCCCCCACCCAAGTGTCTAAGTAGTGCCCTAGTGAGCTCAGAGTCCTTGGGCTGGTTCCAACTCAAACCAACAACCTCCAAACCCTCGAGGTGAGAGTGTTTGCGACCGAGCCAAATAATGCCTGATGCTCTTTGTAACCTCTCGGCCTTAAATGCTTTCTTTTTGCCCTGAAATGCATCATGTGCAAACTATTCAGACAGTTTTGTGTTGTCTCTTTCTGTCTGCCTGGCTCTTACCTTGCTGTGCTGACCCACGCCATCGCTCTCAGCCCCCAATAACAAGACTGTAACCTCCGAACCGTGGGTGGCTTGTATATTCGGAAGTGGGAGCAGTCTATAACAGGACACCTCCTGGTGCTCCTGCTGCCTAACGGAAGGGTAACGAGCTACAAATACTCCCTTATCGTCTCCCCCACCACCAATAGCCGTTGAGATGATAGGTTTTCCTGTTATTTCCATGTCCCTGTTTTATCTTCAACACTCAGTCTGCTCATCATCTCCCTCCATCCAATGCCCCTTCCTGTTGTCTTGAATGACTGGGCTAACTCACCACAGCTTTGTGCTGGTGCCTTGGTATGAAAAATGGAGAGCAGCTCATTCAATGTGTGGGTGGAGGGGGATAAGGAGAAACCAGAGGACTTTGGCTGAGACCCCATTTCCCCTGCTCCGCTCTACAACAACAACATTGACTAAATTATATTTGTACAGCAGTTCTCACATCAGGACGTTCCAAGGCGCTGGACAGTCACCCGAGTTGAGGTCGGGATGGGGGAGATTAGCCCAACTTTCACATTTGCACTTTCCAAATCCGTTCCAGTCTCTGCAGATGCTTAGAAATGAGGATCCTCGCTCAGTGTCCACTAAGATATTAGAGAGATGAGATGAGATGGGCCGAACCTGTCCTGTGTTGGGACAACAGGTGATCTAAAATACTGCTGTGTGGCCATTAGATGTCACTGTTGACACACACACAGCAGGGACATTGATTTGCACTGAGAGGGAAGCTGGGGATGGGGGGAGCCCGGTGGGGAGGAGATTTGACCCCAAATATAATAATCCATGCATTTGATACAGCGCCTTATCACGTCTACTCAACGTCTCAAAGCTTCACAGAATGTACTGTAAGGTGAATCGACTATATTTTGTGGGTGAAATGCGGCAGCCAGCTAATTGCGCACAGCAGCGTCCGCACAAACAGTCGTGGATTGAGTGACAACATTTGAAGAATACCCTTCACTCTTTTTGTAACTCACTAAAACAAAAACTTCCCTGGTGAACAGATTAACCCCTTAACCCCAGGACTGAAAGTGTTATGTTCACGGAATCGGGCACTACATCAAATGCAAGGATTCTTGTATGTATAAGTATCATAAAATGAACAAGTGAACACATACAAACCCTGACGGCTGGAATAAAAGTTTTTTTTTATTGTTGTTTTAAAATGGACAATGTTTACTTGCACGCGTGTGCACGTCTGCGTGTGGGGCTGTGTAATATCATGTGAAAACCATGTGTATTACACACCATGTGCAAACTATGTGTGTTACGCACCGCGTGTGTAAAATTGCTCATTCACTGCCTGGCTGTTTGTGGCCTGCCGAGTTTGTCTACAAAGTACACAGTCACTACAGTTTGCAGTAATTCCGTGTGTGTTGCAGACAGCTTTGAGACAAGGTCAATGTGATAAGTGGGGTGTCAAAATCATTTTAATTGATACTTTTCTGCTAAAGCCTGGAGGGTGCAGAGCATTTGATTTCTGCTGTGGGAATTGGAGTTCTACCGAGAGACAAGCCTCGTAGCCTGTTGCTATCAATTGAAACCCCAATCAACAGTAATTGTTTCATTCACTAACGTTGGTCCTTAGCCCTGGCTTCCTGGTGAGCTGTGAGACACACACACACACACCGGTGACCTGGCTCAGGCCAACAATCCTCCTTGTATACAGTCACCACACTTCACAGTATGTCTGTGACGTCTCAAAGACGTGGTAAGGCGCTGTATCGAATGCAAGGATTATTGTTGTTGTTGTAAGTCAACTGTCCATCCCTTGGCCGAGTGTGGGAAGCTGCTGAGAGCAAAATGGCCGCCGTGTTTGCAACTGAAGGCAAGAAGCTGTGAAGCGCTTTGAGACTTTCGGGCGCTGCAGGTATGAAGGTAAGGATGATGATTATTATTATGATTATTATCACTACAGAATATTACAAGTCTGTGTACTCTACTCCCTTGGCCTAGCTTATCTGAATGGTTAAAGGGAAGATTTTGCAGAATTAGTTAACATCCTCGCCATGTTAAAGGTGGCGTAACAATGCAAACCTCTCTGCCTTTGGTAAAGAGAATTCTTTATCCAAAAACTTGCTCATTGGGCGCAGGTCGAAGACCCTGCTCCTAACCCAACCCTCCCTGCCCTCCACCCCTCCTGATCCCAAACTCCTGCTCGGGTCCAAACCCCTGACCGTCCAGCGCCTTGGGACGTCCTCCTGACATGAAAGGCGCTGCGCAATTGTCAATTGTTGTCGTTGTTGTGTGATTCACACCCGAAGCTTCTGTCCATTCACACATTCCTGTTTGTCCTTTCTCCCTCTCTGTTATGCTGTCACAGTGTGTGTGTGTGTGTGTGTGTGTGTGTGGTGTGCGTCACTGACAAGCAACACTCACTCACTCAAAACCGTGATAAGCTCAAACTGACACCGATGGCACTTTAGTGGGTGGCGCTCTAGCTTCGCCAGGGAGGTAAGGGGGAAATGGGATTAACACATCTGCGGGGATCTCGGAAAGAGAAAGCGGCTGAATTGACATGTTTGGGCAACAAGAGGCAAAAGCAGATGGCCTCGTTTATCTACGATTCTACAACTGAGACGCAAACCAGAAATCTGTCACAAATGGTGCTGGGGTTAGTGAGCTCAGTGGTGACCTCTGCTTATATCCGGCTCAGGGCTGACAGCTTCCTACTAGTTACTGTCGCGTTTGGTTACTAATGGCGGCCGGTGTCCGAGACTCTGAGACGCTGGCCCCTGTGTGAAGGGTGCAATATCAATGCAGGTTGTGGTTGTTGTCGGCGTCACGCAAACAGCAGGGATAAAGCCAACGACTGGTCCATGGGGAGTGAATGGTTAATTTGGGATGCTGGCTGCTGCCGGCGGGGGGGAGGGTTTTGGGGGGACGGGCAGAGAGGGTGGGGGTGTGGGGGGGTATTAGGGGGTGAGGGGGAGTCGGAGGAGGGGAGGGGTTTCGTGCCCCAGAATGGGTGGTAATTGCAAATTTTCAGAAGCGATTAGACAACGCATTTGATAACCGTTGAAATCTGTGCCAATACAATTATACCACTCCCAACTCCCCCACTCTCTCTCTCCCCCCACCGCCCCCATCATCCCCATCCCTCGTCCGGGGTGGGGACGGGGGAGATGAAGCCCGTCTCGTCAGCAGGAGATGAGCAGGGTGCTTGTGAGTGACTGGTGAGCCTGGGTCTTGTCCAGCAGGCGATCGGAGAGCAGCTCACAGGCTGCCAACTCCTGGTACAGTGTGTTCAACACCTCCAGGATGTGCGCCTTCCCTGCTGGGAGAGACACAGAGAGATGGAGTGAGAGGGAGAAAGAGTGGAGGGGAGTGAGAGAGGGGGAGGTGGGGTGGGGAGAGAGAGAGAGACAGAGAGAGCAAAAGAGAGATAGATGGAGAAAAAGAGTGAGAGAGAAATAAATAATTTTCAGGGCAATTTCCAGATTACTTAGCACTTACCTGTTATTTTATCCCCTGTTCTCTACTCTGCCCCACTACCTCAAACTGACCTTCTCACCTGAGAGCAATAACCGTCACACGTTTGCCTGTCAGTTTTCTGTCTGGATATTTCTATGACTATTATCGCTCCTGTAACTGTTGGGAGCTCAGGCCCTAATCTAGCCATCAATCACAGGGCTGGACTCCATGTACTGCCTGTCCCTGCTGGAATGGCTTGGCCTGCGTTAAGCACATTGTGCAATGGGAAAGGAATCTTAACCACACAGCAGACTGGGGGCCAGAGCCCAGGGCCGGGCTGTCCACCACACTGCCAGCACGTTTGTCAGATATTTCTTCCTGTCTCATCATTCCCCTCCCCTTCTCTCCTCCTCCGCCTGCTGGGGCCACCAGATTCCACCCAGTCTTAGCCTCAAGATCACCGTGTCTGGAAATTGAAGGTGCCGCAGATCTGTGTCGAGCTTTTTGTTTTTGCCCAGCCGGCCGGGTGTCTGACACAAGCGGAAACCCATCACTGTTGCTTAAGAGTCTCCAAACCCAACTGAGAATTCCATGCTTCCCACCTTCACATGGAAATCCCACAGATAGATTGTTGGGAATGGAATGCGCTCTCTTCTTTCTCTCTCTCTCTCCCTGAAGGGACGCATCCTGCTTTCCTAATTCCGGAGAGTACTAGGCGCAGGTTGGCAAGAGCCAAGGCTTGTTGCGGGGGTGGCCCCAGAGTGTGTGTTGGGATAACTGCTGGAGTCTAACCAACTAAAATCCACACATAGCTCGGCCATTGAGAGTTCTGTCTGGCCTTGCTTTCCCGTTGCTTATCCAGCTAGGACTACCCTCTCCGTTAGTTAGGGCTTTGGCTGCAGAGTTACCGGGGGCTGAGTGGGGTGGGGAAGGTTTCGTGAACTCACCGTGCTGGGGGTCACTGCATGATTCCAAAGTGTTGAGCAGGATTTTTCCCAATGACCGACGAGAGAAATTCTAGGCAAAAACCATTACGTTGGTTATTATCGTTCACTTACAAGCAGATGATTGGGACACTTTACTGTAAAATCTGCGAAGCACTTTGAGACATTCTCCCGATGCGAAAGACTCTACATAATAATAATGATTCTTCCGTTTTAATATAGCGCCTTATCATGTCGTTGAGGCGTGTCAAAGCACTTGACAGAATATAAAGTGAATTGACTGTATATTTTGTGGGTGAAATCACGCACTGCAGCATCCCACAAACAGTTGTGGAATGAGTGCCCAAATTATAATTTTTTTTGTGGGGATAATTACCCCCAGAAAGCAATCCACCAATCGACTAACAACCGGGTTCCTACTTACTGCTCGGTAAATAGAGATGTGTGTGTGCGTGTTGAGTAGGGAAACTTGCCTAAGGTTTTGTCCCGCCGGGGAATCAAACCCGGGGCCCTCTTGTTGGTGAGGCGAGCGCTCTAACCGCTACTCTACGGGAACTCTCTTTACTTTTCAGTGCTTTGAGGCATCCTCCCAGCGCTGTGTGAAATGTGAAGATGATGATGACGATTGTATTAGCGAGTTCCCTCGGGTCGGTCTCTGGCGGTAACTCACCAGGTGACGGAGCTCCTGCAGCAGCAGTAAGACATCCAGCAGTTTCTCCTCGATCAGTGACAGCCTGACTCGCTCTGTCTCCAACATCTGGAGCTCGGTCTGCAGCTGCTCGGTCTCCATCACCTTCCTCTGGAGCTCACACACCAGCGACCCCTTCAGCTGCCGACCGGCAAACATACACACGTCATACACACAACAGATACAGCCCACGGTGTCTGTGCTGGTGCTCGCCCCCCCCAACTGGAGCTCTCTACTCTAATACCTTCTAGCTGACTACTGTATTTTAGTTACAGAAACTCACCGCTGAAATTACCCACCACCCCCTATTTCATATTGATCCTTTGACAATGATAGTGACTGCCCTTAGACAAGCTCCTGTGAGTCCCTTGGTTGGCGAGGAGGAAGGGGTGGTGAGGTGGGGTGGGTGGGGGGGGGGGCAGAGATTTGTGGCGTTTCACCTTGCGTTGGTGAACGCCAGTCAGGGTTTGGGTGCTTGGCTGGGTTTGGCTCAGCTCACCTGTTCCATGTCTGTGGCCATTTGGCCGGCTTGCTTCTCTCTCCACTCCAGCTGTTGTGTTAACCGTGCCACCTTCTCCACCAACTCCAGGATGGCACCACTGCTCTCCTCGCTCCGCCCGCTCCCAAACTGGCACAGCAGCTGCCTCACAGTCTGGTCATCACAGCTGCCAACAAACAAACCGACAGTATCTCACATTAGGAGCCAGCCGCTCAACCTGTGACAAGCTCTCTCTCTCTCTCTCTCTCTCTCCCCCGCTCTCTTTCTCCCGCTCTCTGTCTCTCCTCCTCTCTCGAGCGCACCCTCTGGTCACTGGACAGTGATTAGACGGCCACTAACGGCGCAGGGTTTAATAGCTCCTCAGAAACTACCGTCCGCTCTGCCGCTGTTTCAAAAGAGAAACTTTTCAGCGCATTGCAGAGTCGTGGAATCTTGCAGCTCAGAGGATGGTAATTCTGCTCATCCAGAACCCATCCCACCCTGGGTCTCCGAGTGAGCTGTCCCTATGAACTCATAGTCCAGACTGATGTTCAGCTCAGGGCTGGGGCAGGGCAGGGGTGGGGCAGGGCTGGGGTGGGGGTGGCACAAGGGGGCAGGGCTGGGTGGGGTGTGGGTGGGGCAGGGGGCAGGGCTCCCTCTTTGGGATGAAACGTTCAAACGAGGACCTGATTGTAGCCCTGCAGGTTCATGTGGCCCTCAAAGCCCACGTGATGCTATTTGGAAAGAGAAGGGAGTTCCTCAATGCCGCAGTCCTGGCTGTCTATGGGAAGTCACTGGGCACAAATGGACAGAAGCTCTCAACTACTGACACACACAGTCACTTATGTGTGCCTATGAGGCACTTTGAGGGATATTTATTCTGACTATAATGTTGGGTGGTTGGGGGGGGGGGGGCTGTATTACCGGTTGCTCACCCGTTACCACAGCAACACAGCCGAGCCAGCACCTTCTTGACCTCAGCCACTCTGCTCTGCTGATCCTCTGTCCATTTCTCGTCCTCCTCGTCCGAGGCTGCCTGGCCCTCTACAGAGCGGAGTAACTGCTCCTCACCTGCCCAGTACAGCACAGCGAGGGTTAACCCACAGCAACAACAACAGCAACAACAAGATATAGCCTTATCGTGCCCTCAGCATATCTCAAAGCGTTACGCAGGATATTCTATAAAGTGTAGTGACTGTATTTTGTGGGAGGAACTCGGCAGCCAATGGGGCACAGCAGGTAGCTGGAGGGATGGTTGGGAGGAATAGAGTCAAACGTGTTTGCGTGTTGCATGTGCTTACCGCTGTACACGGATATCTCTGTCTGACCCGTTGGGGAGCCTCGCTCCTGGGCCTCAGGTGAGTAGTGCTGCATCTGCCTGACTTCCGACCCCAACCCCACCCTGACCTTGGGGGTGATTGGCCTCAGGAACTGGAGCTTGATGACCTCTGACCTGAAAGAGGAAAGTCACTGGTGAAGGACGAACGGATGAAATTCCACCTGGTCTCGGCCTAAAGACGCTTCGCGTCATCTCAAAGCCTGACCCGACTTCAAGCAGAACAGAGGAGGATTCTCCAATTGAATCCAATTCTCCAAGGAGAAGTTTCCTGGGTTCCTCACAATGCTTTGGGATATCATCAACTCCCAGACCATCTTGTGAAGCGCTTTGAGATGCCTCTGATGCCAGAGGCGCTGATGTAAATGTAAACTTGCTGTACAATAGTGTAATAGTCAACGAGGCTACACACTAACACTGTACACAGTGTTAAAGGCAGGTCAGGGCTAAACCTCAGGCAAATTGCTTTACTCCACACGCCTGATAATAATCCCTCAAACAAACAATAATATATTCAACGCTTGAATCACTTCAACCCATGACTGTTTGTGGGGACGCTGCTGCGCGCAATTGGCTGCCGCGTTTCGCATACAGTCAATTCATTTTACAGTATATTCTGTGAAGCGCTTTGAGACGCCTAGAAGACATGACAAGCGCTATATCAAATGCAAGGATTATTATTGTGCCACAGCATAGCCTTTGTGCTAACCGTGTACAGGCAGTGAGTGGGGAGAGTGTGCGGTGGGAGGGGGGATTGGGGGGAGGGGCGGGCAGAGGGAGGTGAGTGTTCGTGCCAATGATCAAAGGCCTGCAATTCCTCCCAGTCCTAACCTGTCAAACCATTTTGTCTTAATATTTCAGAACCGGGACAAATTGGGGAAAAACTCACTCTTAATTCGGAATCTGTGTCGATTTTTTTTGTTTTTGAAGAGCTGTTATATTTTTAAGACATGAAGCTGAGGGAGTGTGTGTGTGTGTGTCTGTGTCTGTGTGTGAGAGGATGATGGAGGGGTTGGTGTGTGTGGGGGTTGGGGGGGGGGGGGAGGGTTTGAGGGCACACCAGCCAGGCTACAGCATTTAGATGCCGACTGAAGGGTCTCCATAGTGAGGGACAAACCATCCACTCTGGGAGCTTGCGCTTTTGTGCAGCTGATATAAGCCGTTCTGACCCCTAAGGAGACAAGGTCACA
This sequence comes from Hydrolagus colliei, assembly GCA_035084275.1. NCBI lineage: Eukaryota > Metazoa > Chordata > Chondrichthyes > Chimaeriformes > Chimaeridae > Hydrolagus > Hydrolagus colliei. Next base: position 8,972,590 of record CM068753.1, read on the forward strand.
GGGAGGGGGTATGTTGGGGGGGGGTTGGTGGGGGGGGGTTAAATGAGGGGAGGGAGCAGGGTGGTGGGGGTCGGGGGATAGAGAGAGTGTTAAAGACACAGCAACAACAACAACTTTGATTTACATCGCGCCCTCCACGCCGGACAGCGTCTCAGAGCGCTTGTGTCTCAGAACACAAACCCATCACATCACCATTGACTGAGTGAGAGCTGTGTCTTTGGAGCAATTGCTCTCAACTGTGAGAGGAATTAACAGGAATGTAGTGCATTGGAACATTTCTTTATTTGCTTCATTCTCGCGATTGATTGGGGGGGGGGGGGGTGCGGGGCGATTGGGGGTTGGGGGCTTTGGCCAGGCTCCAGACGTAGGGGTGAAAAGGTCTGAATTCCCCCCCTTCCCCCACCCCTTTCCCTGACGAGCCCCCAGCCCGGCAGAGACGGGGCTAACCCCTAGCCATCTGCGCGGATTCAACAGGAAAAGAAAAGAAAAGCAGCTTGTGGCTTACACATAGAGACAGACACACAAACACACACAGCCATGGAACCCAGCCGTCTCGAGCCAGACAGGAATGAAAGGGCAGATTTGCGATTTAGAATCTCTATTATAGCATTACTATAGCTTGCTACCTTTGATATATTGCCATGTGAGACCTTGTGTGTGATAGATTCCTGTGTCAGAAGGCCCCAGGTTTGATTCCCAGGCGGGACGAAACCTAAGGCAAGTTTCCTTTACTTCCACACGCTTATTAGTCTTTTGGCTGATCGCTTCCCGGTGGTAATAATTCCTCCAAAAAAATAATATTTGGTCACTCAATTCACGACTGTTTGTGGGACACCGATGGGCGCAATTTGCTGCCTTGCCTACAAAAATAGTCACTGCAACTTCATGGTATATTTTGTGAATCACTTTAAGGTGTCTCAATACATAAACACACACACACATGCAAGTACGTGTATATATATATATATATATACACACACACACACACACACACACAGCAACTGTTAGCAGTCTCCTCGCAGATGGCAATCCCATTCACTGCTGTTCACGGACCCTATTGTTTCATTCCCAGACCCCAGTTTCCCATCACTCAATCTGATGATTTGATTTAAGCCCCCCCTCCCTCCTCCCTCGTTACCCTGGATCAAGGTGGGGGAAGGCGGAAGGAGGGAGGGAGGGTGAGCTGCCCATCCCCCTATTCTCACAACCTAATGATAAAGGAATATAGGAACAGGAGGAGGCCATTCAGTCCCTTGAGCCTGTTCCACGTCTCTAATGGATGCATGGCTAATCTCTCCCCACCCCCACCCCATTCTCTATCACTGCCGTGCATAGCACATTCTCACATGCTGAAAGGCAGGTTAATGTCTCCCTGGTAACATTGGGATGGACGCAACCGTTTGGCAAAGCACTTGTTTTTGCCTGAGATTGTGTTTCCATCTGTGCTGCAGACAGCAGGGTTTGATGGTTTGTGATCAGCCTCAGTAACAGACAGAAGCTGAGACTAAACTCTTTAACATGTCAAATTAGAGACTATAAAGGCCCCTAGGCACAGCCTTTACCCCACACCTTGGCAACCACAGGGTCAGGCTCAGTACTGTACTGTCTAACAGTCCCAGACCACTGATTCAATCAGAGACAATAGCATTAAAACTGTCCATTCAGCCATGGTGTCTGTGCTGGTGCTCGCTCCCCCGCTGGAGCTCTCTGCTAACCCCATTCCCTGCTCTCTCTCTCTCTCCCCCCATCGTGGCTGCGCTGGTGCTCGCTCCCCCCACTGAAGCTTTCTCTAATAATAATAATCCTTGCAGATGATATAGCGCTTTCCATGTCTTCTAGACGTCTCAAAGCGCTTCACAGAATACACTGTAAAGTGAATTGACTGTATTTGTGGGCGAAACGCGGCAGCCAATTGCGCCCAGCAACGTCCCCACAGACAGTCGTGGATTGAAAATTAATGTGTTTCTTTTGGAGGGATTATTATTAGGCGCGTGTGTGGAATAAGGAAATTTGCCCAGGTTTCGCCCTGACCTGCCTAGATTCGAACACAGGTCTCACGCTTGCAAGGCAAGTGCTCTAACCACTGTGCCACAGGACTCCACACGGCTCCTATCCCACCTAGGAAGCATGTTCACTAAGAATATATAACTAATGTTTTTTTTTAACAGATCCTCTCTCTCTTTCTCCCCCACTCCACCCCTCCTCTGTATCGTGCCTTCCCCTTGCCTGCCCAGAGGCTCATTAATTTCATTAGCCCCAAATTAGTTGATATTCTTTGAATTTCTGCCACATGATCACATCATTAAAATCACAGTCTCACTTTCCGTTTGGTCTGAGATGTTCAAAGCCAGACAGTATCACATGGTCCGTCATGATTCCCTTCCCCCGACTATGCGCTCTGGGGCGTTAGTGAAGGATTTCCACGAAAGATGGATCTGTTTGCTCTTCATAGATGCCCCCCTGCCTTACACCCTCCACCATTGGCCCCCTATCCCAAACTGTCCTCCATCCCTGGCTCGCTTTACAAGCAAAAGGACCTGGGTTCGACTCCCAGCCAGGGCAAAACCTTAAGTAAGTTTCCTTAGTCCACATGCCTCTGTTTACATAATAGCAGGTAGGAATCTGCTAAGTGTTTTAGTCGATTGGCGAATCGCTTTCCAGCGCAATAAACCCTCCCTATCAAAAAAAGTTTTAAAAAATTTGGTCAGTCAATCCACGACTGTGTATAGGGCACTGCAGTGCACAATTGGCTGCCGTGTTTCACCCGTGTTTGAGTAACTACACTTTACAGTGTATTCCCGTGAAGCGCTTTGAGATGTTTCAACGATGTGATAAGATGCTGTATCCACAGATCCATTCAATCCCAGATGTACCACTCTCTGCCGAGCTTTCTCCATTCTGTAACTTAGGTCAACTAACAGCCAGACAGATGAATGCTGAGCGCTGCCCAGCTTTTGATAGCATCAAAGACCGGCAGTGTCAGTGAAATGGCAGGAATGCTTTGCTCTGTCAATCAATCACAGGACCCCAGGGAGGCGGGGGGAGAGAGAGAGAGGGAGAGCGGGATTGACATTGGGTGGCAGAGCCGGGCAGCGAAGCTGGACCATCTCCTGATGTTGTCTTGATAACTTCCCTCAGTAAGGCCGGGTTAGAGAATCACATAGGAGAAGCCATTCAGCCCATCGAGTCTGTGCTGGCTCCCTGAGAAAACTGTTTCAGTTCCAAAACCCTTCTCTTCTCTTCTCACCCCCGGGCTGTGCTGTAGGGCTGCTCTCACCCTCTCTCCCCACTGATGACAGGAACATGTGGTGTGTTGACAGCCTCTCTTCACCCAGGTTGAGAAAACAGTTGATGTGAATTGGACACCCAGGCGTTGTGAAGACAGAGGGAGAATTGACTGCAGACTGGGTCTAGCTAGGTCAGCATCAAGGATCCACAAAATGTCAGTAACTGGGTGAGCAATGTGAATGCAATGTAATCCCCGCATTTGATATAGCGCTTTTCACTAGACACGCTTCTAGACATCTCAAAGCACTGCACAGAATATACTTTAAAATGAATTGACTGTATATTGTGGGTGAAACAATATAAAGCGCTCTGAGATGCCGTACGGCATGGAGGGCGCTATATAAATCAAAGTTGTTGTTGTTGAATCGTGGCAGCCAATTGCGCATAGCAGTATGTCCCCACAAACACTCGTGGACTGAAGTGACCGATTTATTATAGGGGTTTTTTTTGGACGGGTTATTATGAGGCGTGTGGAATAAGGAAACTTGCCCAAGGTTTCGCCCTGACTTGCCTGGATTCGAAACACTGATCTCACACTTGTAAGGTAAGTGCTCTAACCACTGAGCTACAGGACTCCACAGGTTATTACAACATTCCCTGCACTCTCTCTCCCCATCGTGTCTGCGATGGTGCTCGCTCCCCCACTGGAGCTCTCTACTCTAACCCCAATCTCCCTCCTCGCTCTCTCTCTCTCTCACAATGGTGTCCCTGCTGGTGTTTACTGCCGCATAATCTGTGACCCAGATAGCTACAGATTATGGAGAGGGAAAGCAAAGGCCATTGAAACTCCCAGTGCAGTAACTGGCTCTGATTCCTGTTCCCTTATCTTTGGTTGTTGCTTCCTTTTACCCCTGCTGATGGCTGATACACTCCTCATGATTTGCTTAATCTCTTCTCGAGGAGCGTCTGGTTTAAATCCATTTAAGCTCCAGGTCCCCGGGTTAGGAAATGTTATTGTTTGAAAGGCCTTTAAGTGAAGCCAGTGGGGAAGCGAGGAATCGAGGAAGGATGTTTATTCAATAGATAACAGCGATCAAAAGCGAGGCAAAACCCCACTTAAGGGGTAAAGGTGTTGCCTGGGGCAGGACTGGGCTATACAGCTTCCCACTGTGTTGTAGATGAATCCATGCAGAATTAATTGCTATCAACCTCTCATCACGAGCGTCGACCTGTGTTTTGAATCCAGGCAGATCAGGATGAAACCTTGGGCAAGTTTCCTTACTCCATACACACACACACGCCTAATAATAATCCCTCCAAAAAAAACACAATAATAAAAATTGGTCATTTTCAATCTGTGACTGTTTGTGGGGACGCTGCTGTGTGCAATTTGCTACCGCGTTTCACCCACAAATATACAGTCAATTCACTTGACAGTACAGTCTGTGAAGTGCTTTGAGACATCAATAAGATATGAAAAGCACTATATCAAATGCAAGAATTATTATTATTATTATTTTTATTGTGGCAAGTGACTACCAGGATGGTAGGAGGTGGAATAGCTTCTGATTCCGTGGCAAGGGTGTTATCGACTGCACCGAGCTGATAGCCTAAGCCAGGACAGTCAATGCTGAGAGGCGGTGGTTACGATTAGCAGTGTAACAATTAAATCCTTTTCACTGGTTGTCCGAAAGCTCAATTTAACGAAGACGGTTTCACACGGAGTATAATGCGAAAAATGGGGTGGGTGCGTTTGCTTGCGGCTTCCACGGAGGTGTAGAACGAGATCGCGCCCGCAAGCAAGTTAACACTCAGTGCACAATACAGCCGTGCTCATGCCTTGTTTAATAAGAACAATCCTTGTATTTGATATAGTGCTTTTCACGTCTTGTAGGCATCTCAAAACATGCTACGGAATATTCTGCGAAGTGAATTTGCCTATATATTTGTGGGTGACACACATCAGCCAATTGCGCACAGCAGCTTCCCTGCAAACAGATGTGGATTAAAATGACCAATTTTTTTTTCGGGTTTGTTATTAGGCCCGTGGAATAAGGAAATTTGCCCAAGTTTCTCCCGCTCGTGGCCCCACCCCCACCGCCTCCAGGCAACAGACGATATGATCCCAGTTGTAACTGCCCTAGACAGTCACGCGGCAAGAAATTCATATCAATTGTCTCGTCTGTGATTGTTTGCCTCAACAAAGCTCCCTCAAAAAATAGAGAATAAATGCAGATGGACTAGGAGCCGTATCAGTGAGATGTGGGAAGGCCGGTTACCAGGGGTTACGGGCCGGAGTTCATATCTTGTGGGCACAGCGTATAGTGGGAGATAAAGAGAGTGTCTGGTGATTGATGGTATTTCTCAGGCTGAATAGAGCCGGGTCCCTGGGAGTGAATGGAAAGGTCCCACAATGTGTCACACCAACCATTATACTCCCGTGAATTACCCTGAATGCAGCGAATGAGTCCCGGTGGGAGAAAGACAAAGTCATTTTAATAGGAAATTATCTGCACGGTTTCCAAATCTGCCCTTCAGTGCAGGAGCCCGGGCTTCATCAGTAAATATGCTTTAATTTGTTCAAACTCGCTGTGAGATGGTGAGCGGCGATGGGGCTTTGGGTTACTTTTTCTTTACTGTACAGGGTTAGAACAGACGCAGGTTGTGAGCGAGGTAATAATGCATGGCTGGTTTATCCTGTGTGTGGAGAAAGTGTTATAAAGGGGCTTTGCCACCATTGGGATGAATCTGCCCTCCCCACCCCACCCCCACTCCAACCCATCTCACACACACAAGCGACCAGCTCCCCTCATCCACCTCCCACCCCACCGGCCCCACTTGAGTCCATTTGTGATTTGTCTGAGGAACAGTTTTCTATAGTAAGCACTAGTCATACAATATGATTTGCATTTATATAGCGCCTTCACATTAGCCTGACAGCTCAAAGCACTCAAAGTTCATATTATTTAACTCTTGTTGTTTTTGATGGGAGTCGTTGATCGAGCTCGTGAGTCAGATGAGAGGAGAGCGGGCTCATTTCTGTTTCTCCCCTCGGTGTCCAGGCCAAAAAATCCTCTTGACAAATTGGTCCTCCACTTCCCGACTGGAAGTGCGCGTATTTCGGCTGCCGTCGCCACACTCTGTCTGTCACCCATGAAGAAGTGTTTATGTTGTGGTTTTTCGACTTCAAAGATTATTACTGTCATTGGGTGGTTTCCTTTGCTGGTTCAGCGTCAGACGCAATATCATATCGTTCGCGGTTCGCAAAAATAATAATAACGTTCCTATAAAAGGAAAGCAAGGAATGCTAACAGGTTCTTGGAACTGATGTAACTCTGAGACTCGGTTCAGCTCTTGAGTTGCTTCTGGTTAGTACTGGGAGTTGCTCACCAGAAAGCTGTTAGACATAGTGTTTAACATGCGAGCCTTATGGTATTCGATGCTATTCAGGAAGGTAAGGGTTAGTAGGAATTTAGCAACATTGCGTTTTCCAACTTTTTACTTCCAGCAATTGAATGGAAAATATCTTATTGATGCCAGACATCTGCCGACCAGCTGTGAGCGCTTGGAGACTCGAGTTATGTGGTCGGTTCTGCTCTTAAAAGAGTGATGCAGCCTGAAGCACTAAAAAGGCTGAACTCTGGCACATCTGGCCGGCGATAGCCCGACTCTATAAATGACAGTCAATCACCGCTGTATAGAACAGCTCACTTTATCAGGGATGCGCAGGCAAAACAGAATCAGCGGCCGAGGGACAAAGCTGTGGATCCAATTGTTCACAAATACCCTCAATGGCTTAGCCTATCACAGCAATCAATAGCTACAGGCAGCCGTGTGACGTCACGCCCTGCGAGACGGGCACTCATGCCACCCGTACTGCTCAAATTATAATCTTGTCATAGGCCAGTGATGCCACGTGGCTGAGGATGCCGTAAAGCAGTCATGCCATAGGCTGGTGATGCGATACGCTGGTGATGGCATAGGCTGGCGATGCCATGAATGTATGACGTTGTTGACTAGGACGTCATAGCACTCTTATGTCAGAGCACACGCATGATACCGGCCGGTCATGTCAAAGAACTGATGACACGTGGTGTTGTCACGCAGTCACACTGATGTGTGATTGCACTGATGGGTGTGATGGGGCTGATGAGTGTGATATCACAGGGCTGTTATTACATGGGGCGCTGATGATATGATCTGTGTGATGTCACAGAGCCAATGAACCTCAATATGATGGACACTCCAGGCCAGACAGGCAAATTTCCACGTAAATTTCCACATACAAATAGAAATATGAAGTATGGGTTTCTGCCTGTGGCAGCTAACCAACAAAATTGGGTCAGTTGTATTATGGCCAGAGCAATTTTAAGTCAAGCCTTCAACCCAACACCAAACCAACGGAGCTGTGTAGCTGGTATTTGCAATCCAGCTTCTAATGTGTCATTTGTTTCATAAACTTTCAAAAGGTCGACTATCCTGTCAGTCTCAACAATCAGATTTTAAGGTGTAGCAAACGCCATGAGAACACGGTGCTGAGAAGGAGTGCACACACTGGTAGATTTACATCAATGGGTAGCCACAAATGAGCAAAATCAGCACCAACAAACTGGGTTAGTATTGTGTTGATAGCAAGAGGGACTCATATTCCGTCCTCATATTTCACACCTGTTTTATTTATAACACTGGATTGTTGCAAAGCTTGAAAATGACGGAATATTTTAGCAGCTTTTTTACACAGGATGTGAAATGGCCTGTTAACGTGTGGTCACATGTGCGAAACTGAGGCGCAAATCAACCTGTTTCTTCAATAAACTCAAAAAGTGGGTCAAGTCACCAGCCAAGAACTGTACTGTTTCCAACGTCAGGTTGGAAAATGTACAGCCAGATGCACAGCCCAGACTGGAGAAAGAGAGAGAGACGGATGGATGTGCAGGGAATTAACTGAGTTGAAGATGTGGCAATATAAACTGGAACCGCTCTAATTCAGGCTTCGGTTTTGTGGCTCAACGTATTTGCAAATATATCGTCATTAGTAACTCTAGCTGTTTGGTAGACAAGAAAAGGGATTAGGATAGAGCTTCAGTGATGCACTGACTGCAAGTTACCATTTGGCTTGGGTCTCTCGCTAACCCAAGATTTTTTTAAACAAAACACCTGCCCTTTCTCTCAGCTTGGATAGCAATGACCTGCATGTCACATTCAAAGCCCTCCATGGCTTTGCCTCACCCTACCTCTGCAACCACCTAATCCCCTATCAACCTGCCCGCCCACTCCGCTCAGCAGGTTCTGGCTTGCTGCACGTCCCCCGACTCACCCGGCCCCCACCCCAGTCCACTCTGCCCCACAACCATGGGAACTCCATCCCGCAGTCCCTCCGCCTCACCCCATCCCTGGCCTCCCTCAAAACCCTCCTCTTCGACGGTTTCATCGGTCACTCCAAATCCCCCACTTTCCTTCCACCCACCCTGTCCCCAATCCCAGCTCGAGTCTGAAACAATGACTCTCCAGCGCCTTGGGACATCCTGCTAATGTGAAAGGCACTATACAAGTATCATTTTTGTTGTTGTTGTTGTTGCTTCATTCCCCCTGCCCGGCCACTATCAGCAGTGGGGGCCTCCAGCTTTCCTGTCCCCACCTTTGGAGCTCCATCCATTTTCCCCCACCCACAACATCAGTCAATCACCTTTACTGGATACCCCTGTGAAGCGCTTTGAGACATCTCGAAGATGTGATAAGACACTTAATCAAATGCCCAGATTATCATTATTATTATACCAAATGCAAGGATGATTATTATTGTTAAAGTATGGTGTTGCACACAGAGGACTGGTCTTCCCCAGCAGAGTGACTGACCTACCTATAGTAGCGAAGTTGGCACTGAAGTTGAAGCACACTCCTCTGTAAGGATGGCACCTCCTTGGCTTGGCTTTCCAACTCCTTCACCTTCTGGAAGCTTCTGAGCACAGCCTGGCGCGCCTCACCCACCCTCTGCCTGGTGTCCATCTGCTCCCTCTCCAGCCTCCTGTTACTCTCCTCCATGGACAGGAGAGCCTCCTCGGACCTCCTCAGCTCCTTCTCCATCTCCTGGCTCAACCTCAGGGCCTCGTGCGCACGTTCTTCCTTGAGGAGCTTGGCCGAGGAGCTCATTGGGTCCAGTTGGGGGGCATCAGATGCCGCGGAGCCCATGTGCGTCTCCTGGTCGGGGGCTTGGCGGCTCTTGCACAACCCAACTTGGAGGGCGAGAGCCCGGGCGTCGCTGCTCTGTAAAGCCGCCCTCAGCTCCTCCACCAGCTGCCTCAGGCTGGCGTTCTCCAACTCCAACTTGGCCACTTTATCCTCAGCGGCCTCCAAAGCCACGATGTCCTCGTAACACTCCCTGCTGCACGGCTCGTACCGCCTGGGGGGCGGGCTGGAGCCCCCGCCCGCCCGCTGGCCCCCACCCACCCCGGCCGGAGCCGGCGAGTGCCCCAGAGAGCCTCTCCTCCCCGCGGGGGAGCTCCGCAAGCGGATCTGGGTCTCGATCAGCTCGGATTCGCTGCCCACCAACAGGCGGCCGTTGTGATATTGGCAGCCGGCTTTGGTGCAGAAGTAGCCGCAGAGTTTGGCGTGGAACTGCTTGAAGCTGAGCCGGTCTGGGAGCGCCTCCAGGAGCCCCACCGCCTCCTCCTCGCCCTGAGAGCCCGGCTCCAGCGCCAGGACCCGGCACAGGGCTCGCAGGTCCGCCGACGAGATGGTGCCCTGGCCTCGCAGGTCCAGGTGATGGAAGATCTCCTGCAGGTACTGGTCTAACCCAGTGGCCAACACCACAATCTCGTTCTCCACACCCCGGTCCAAGCCGTAATGGTAAGCCAGGGCACTGACCACCCACTCAGTCCGCCTGGCTGGGCTGGGGTCTGCTCGCTGCATCCTCTCTCTCTCTCTCGTCTTCTCTTCTACACTATGTTCTTCTCCCCCTGCCCTCCACACACTCTCTCTCTCTCTCCTTCTGCTCCTCTCCCGTCTCCGCGCCCCACTCTTTAAGTCTCCTCTCTCTTCTCCTCCTCCTCGCTTTACTCTCTCCTGTCCTCCCACCCGCCTCTCACTCCTCTATTCTTCTCCCTCTGCTACTCTCCTCTCTCCTCTCCTCTCCCCGCCTACCCTCTCCTCTCCCCCCACCCCTACTCTCTCCTGTCCCCCCCCCCCCACCTCTCTCCTCTCTTCTCCCCCCACCTCTCTCCTCTCTTCTCCCCCCACTACCCTCTCCTGTCCCCTATCTCGCTGCTCACTCCTCTTCCCCCCCCACTCTTCTATCCCTCGACTACACTTCTCTCGTCTCCCCCACCCCCCAACTCCCCTCACTATTCTCTCCCTCCCTCTTCTCTCTTCGACTGTCCCCTATCCTCTTCGCTCCCCTCTCTTCTCCTCTCCCCACTCTCTCTCTCTCTCACTCCCCAGCCCTCGACTCTCCCAGGCAGTTGACACTGTTGATGCTCTACTTGTCAATAATCTTGCCTTCTTTGGGAAAGTAAACGCATCCCTCCTCTCTCTCTCTCTTTATCCACTCCCTTTTTTTCTCTCTCCCTCTGTTTGTGTGTGTGTTTCTTTCTTTCTCTCTCTCTCTGTCTCTCCTTCACACTCTCTTGCCCTCCCCTCCCCTGCCTTTCTCTTTCCCACCTCTCTCTTTCTCTCCCCTCTCTCTGTCTAATTCTTTCTGTCTATCTGTCTGCTTCCCTCCTGCTCTTTCTCTCTGTCTGACTCTCTGTCTCTCCCTCCCCCCCCCCCCCCCCACTCCCCTCTCTCTCTTTCTCCCCCCGGGGAGGGGGAACTAACTACCCGAGGGTCGTGAAAATACATACAAACTACACGTGGGCGGGACGGTCGGGGGCGGCATCCAGAAGACTTCACAAAATACTTCAAGATGTCAGGATCAGAGTGAGAAAGAGGGGGGGGGGACAGGGAGAATATGGGGGGGGGGGGTAGAGAGGGGAGGGAGGGGGAGACAGGGAGAATATGGGGTAGAAAGGGAAGGGGGGGAGAGAGGGAGAATGGGGGTAGAGAGGGCAGGGAGAGGGAGAGGGGGGGGGGAGAGAGAGTGAGAATGGGGGGTAGAGAGGGGGAGAAAGTGAGGGGAGATGGGGGTAAGGAAGGGAGGAGAAAGGGGGGGGGGTAGAGAGGTGAGGGGGAGAGAGGCGGGCAGAAGAGGGGAGGGAGGGGGAGAGTGTGGGTAGAGAGGGGAGGGAGGGGGAGAGAGTGGGAGCAGAGGGAGAGGGGGGAGACTGAGAGGGGGGGGCAGAGAGAGACGGGGGAAACGGACGGAGGAAGAGAGGGGGAGGGGGGAGACGATGAGAGGGAAAGTGGGGGGGGGGGGGGCAGAGAGAGACGGGGTGGAGAGGAGGGGGTGAGAGGGGGTGGGAGGGAGGAGAGAGGAAGCGAGTTGGGGGGGGGGGGGGGGGGGGGGGGGGGGGGGGAGAGAATCTGGACAGACGGGAAAAGGAGAGAGGGGGGAGGGGAAAGAGATAGACAAGAGGAGAGGAGATGGGGGGGTGGGGGGGGGGGGAGGTGGAGACTGGAAAGACGGGAAGGGGGAAAGAGATGGAGGAAGGGAGAGGGTAAAGGAGAAGGAGGGCACAGCGAGTGAAGAGGGGGGTGAGAGATTGGGGGTGGGGGTGGGGATTGGGTGAGGGGGTGGGGGTGGGGATTGGGTGGGGGGGTGGATTGTGAAAGAATGTTCACAGAAAATTCTTGAGCTGTCACTCACTCACTGACAACGCTTATTCCGCCAGTTGCCCCCCCACCCAACCTACCGAACAGACGCCAGAGTGTAGGGCTGGGGGTGCGAAATTATATTTGACTTGATTTAAATAAGAGTTTATTTTGTTTGGTGGCGAGTTGTGAGAGAATTGGGCGAGTGCCCTGTGTGTGGGAGGTATGTTTTTTTGTGTGTATGTATGTATGCGTGTATGTATGTGTGTGTGTATATGTGTGTGAGATGAGCAGGTAGGTAGCTCATAAAGCTTCTTTGCGAGCGACTACACAACTATTGTGCATCACACACTTGTCATTTCTCCCCCACCTATCTGTCACGTCACAAGCTATTTTATAATCGATTCTTCCCCCACCTCCCTCCCCACTCACCCCCCAGGTTTGCAGGTTAGCTGGACAATCACTGAAGCCACAGCTGGTTAAAAACAAAAGTGCGACAAAAGTGAGTTCCTTCATCTTCTAATCCATCCATCCAGCCTTGATTGGCCTCCTCCAGAGAGAGGTAAGCAGCCACTGCCTTAAACTCCTCACCTCTCTCCCTCCCTCCCTCCCTCCCTCCAGCTGTTGGAACATCCCTCAATGGGTAAGGAAGAGAGATAGTGGCGATTCCTCATTTGTTTTTTTGTCCCCCCCCACACAATTAGAAGCCTTTTTCCCGCCCCCCGCACCCACCTCACCCCTCGCGGTCCCACTGTGAATGTATAATGATGATAATCCTTGCATTTGATATCAGGTCTTCGAGACGCTTGACAAGACACACGGCAAGTTGACTGTGTGTTTTGTGGGCGAAACTCTGGGGGGTTTTGGGGCAAGCGAGGCAGCCAATGTCCTCACAGCATCCACCTTGTGTCCCCCTGCTTCGCTCCCACACACACACACACACAAATGAAGTGAAAATCCTGTATTTTTAAAAATTTGAGGCCAGGATACCAGGCGAGAGAAACTCTTTTCTTTTCGAACAGCGCCATGGGATCTTTTACCTCCGCCTGACCCGAAGATTGTGGGGGGTGAAAGGGTGATTTAAAAAAAATCTTCTCACAGACTCCACAACGCTGATTCCCACAGTAAAATCAACTTTGTTTGATTTGCATTGTTAATCTCCTTTTCCAAAGCAGCCTTTTTGGGATTCCAAAACAGAAAGGATTTAGATTTTTTTAAAAATTGTTAGGTTTGCCAATTTTACAGTCGACCATAAAGATGGAAAGATATTCTGCACTGGAAATATTATTAACCTTTTTTTTTAAAGAAATAAATGGTGGTTTATTCTGAACAAGCTTTGGTGGATTTGAATCAGAATAATACAGGGAATTCTCCGCACCTGTCCCTCCCTCCCTTCCTCTCAGCTCTGCTTGTGCCCTATTCTAAGAGGGTATTGCAAGGCCAAATCTTTCAACTGCCCCCTTCTCAAAAATACAACCTCCTGGGATCGTCCTCCTTCCCCCTCCTCCCATGCCCCCCCCCCCACCGCCCCCACCAACCTCTCAACCAATAGTGAGGTCATTTCTGTATTAAATTGCTTTGGAACTCTCTCCCCCAATCCCTCCGCCTTGCACTCTACCTCCTTCCCCTCTTTTACATCACAAGTGAAGACCTTCCTCTTCAACCATGCTTACAGTCACCCCCCACCTCTCTCCCTCCCCATGATTTGTCATCAGTCTCCATCGTCAGGAACCTCGGAGAAAGAGGCCTCTGAATGTCAGAGTTTCCCACAATGCTGCGTGACCTCAAATCCCGAATGCAGACCGAGACTAACAGGACTCAGGGAGCACAATTGGTAAACAACAGCAACAACAACTTTCACTTATATAGCTCCCCTCACACGGGGTAGTGTCTCAGAGTGCTTGACAGTGGCGGAGTCGGTCAAAGGGAAAATCTGTGAAATTTAGAGCCTTCACTTATCAAACTATAGTCCAGCCTATCATCCCATCGCACGGTATCTTTCACTATAAAGGTTTGTTGAGTAGATCAGCCGCAGGCTCCCCCATCCCCACCACCACCCATTTTAAATTGTGCAGTATACACTGTGCCCCTGGAAACTCCCTCCCTCTGCTCCATTTTGAGTGCCCCCCTCTCCGTGTGTCTTTAAATGCTGCAAACAACTGGAGATTGTTTTGTGCGTGTTGAAATTCCAGCTGTTGAACATCAAAAGAACCACTGGCTCTCTGTTTAACCACATGTTGTTTTGTCAGTCTCACTAATTCGAGTCTGCTGAAACGTTCAGAGCAAAGTAACGAATGGGCAATTCCTCTCCCGAGAAGTGAGAAAGTTACCGACTGAGCCAGGCTGATAATAGAGTACTCGCCTCGCAAGCGACAAGACAACGGTTCGATTCCCAGACAGGGCGAAACCTTGGGCAAGTTTCCTTATTCCACACTTTTCCCAGCAGTAAGTCGGAACCCAGTAGTTAGTTGATTAGCAGATTTCTTTCATGGGCGGTGGGGGGAGGGATTAGGGTTAGGGTAATAAATAATTCCTTCAAAGGTATCAATTAATTTTTAAAAATACTAATTTAGTCACTCGATCTGGACAGTTTGTGGGACACTGCTGTGCGCCTGTGCGCCGGGCTGCCGTGTTCCGTCCACAAACTGCACAGTCACTACACTTCACAGTATATTCTGTGAAGCGCTTGAGATGTCTAGAAGATGTGGAAAGTGCTATATCAAATGCAAGAATATTAACAATAAGTATTGTTAATATATCAAATGCAAGGATTATTATTATTATTTCCCAGTACTGTACAATGTTATTGTGACGCATTCTGTTATCCACGTTAATAATAATCCCTGCATTTTATATATTATTCTGTGATTAACATATAGTATGAAAATTATACACAATATATTGTCGATCAACAAACCTTTGATCTGATTGAACTCATCACACCCAATCAGAAAGTAGTTCCGGGACCAGCTACTTCCTTAGTTACGTTGTTAGCAACGCAGCGGAATGCAACGCAGCGGAATCCATCCGCGCACAACTTGAACAGTTCTGAGTGTTAGAAACTGAATTGAACAAAAAAAAAGATCGTGAATCCAAAGGCGATCCACCTCAGACCCCGATATAGAGAGGATCCAAACTCACCTTCTCCGCCTCCCAGCGCAGGCCCGAGTGGGTTCTCATACTTGTTGATAACAACAATCGCGCGCACTCGTTAAGGGCGGCGGACGCATCACTCGGTTGGGCTGGCGTGCCGCGGCTTGAGTGATAGAAAAGTTGGTTGAGAGAGAAAAAAGGTTTGTGGGGAAAGAGTCAAGTTGAGTTGATTTAAGTGGAGACAAGTAAACACACAGAAGAGCAGTCACACACACACACACACACAGACAGACAAATACACATCCAGACACAAATACACAGACAGACACACACACACACACACAGGCAAACAGACACAGACAAAACACACAGACACACTAGTCCTTTCACATGTTAATTTAATTGATCGCGTTTTCAATTCGCGATCCCTTCCGCTAACCTGCTCCCAGTGTACACCCAAATCCTCTCTTACAAACCGCTCAGATCCACACAATCCTGATCAAGATGGAACATACAGAATCACCAGAATTGAAAGATGAAGTAAGCACCCAGTGTTATTGTGTGTGTGGGTGGGGTAGTTGGTGGTGGGGGTGGAGGGGGGGGTGGGGTGGGGGTGGAGAGGTTGTTTCAACCATTTAAAAGAAAATTGGTAACAAGAATAATGATCATCTTCGCATTTGATTCAGTAGCTTACCACGTGGGTTGAGACGTTTCAAAGTGCTTCACAGAATATACCGTATAGTAGAGTGACTATTTTGTGCATTTTGTATTGAGTAATGTTCTACATGAGTCTCTCCAACTCATTGATTCCCTCTCTCTTACCCTCTCCTTCCCTCTCTCTCCTTCCCTTCCCTCCCTCCCCTTCCCTCCCTCCCTTCTTCTTCTCCCTCCCCTCTGTCAAGGTCAAGATTTCCCTCTGACTGCACCTATGAACCCCCTCCCCTCACCTCCCAGCTTGGTTACCTAGCCAGTGATTGAAATATTAGCAGTTGGTAGCTATCTCTCTATCTCCAGTGGATTAGAAAGTTTATGCTTATCACAAATTAATTTTGTGATTAATCACTATTAATTATTAATATATATATATATTTAAATTATTATTAACAATTAATTAATTTCATGAATTAATGAAGCGTGGAGCTTCCTCAAATGAAAGCCACCAAGCGATGGCTAGTTTATTTGCTGCTGATGAGAATTATAATCCTTGCATTTGATTTAGTGTTTTTCACATCTTCTAGACTGTGTCTCAAAGCGCTTCACAGGATATACTGCAAAGTGAATTGCTTGCATATTTGTGGGTGAAATGTGGCAGCCAACTGCTCACAGCAGCAGAAGAGTGTCCGTTTCCCCCCCCCACCTGACCCCTCACAAACAGTCATCGATCGAAATGACCAATTTTTACATTGCCCATAGATTACTGAGAGACAACTGGAGGACAATCGTTATCCCGTTGAACCTGAAGAAAAGATTTCCCAGCAGTCGCTTTACTTCCCCAGTGGCGAAGACCACGATTACTCCACCTTCAATATAGAGAGCATCAACTTGGAGGGCAGCGACTTGAGTGACGTGGATATTCAGGAGAACACCAACATTGTCAGTGGTAAAGTGCGGCTTTCGAGCATAACTGACTCTCTGCACAACCCGTCCGTGGCTGCTACGGTTCTGACCTCAGGTGGGAATTGGCGCGCCAATCAGTCCACAAATTTGCGCTTCGGGACTGGGAGCAGGCAAGCACTCGTGAACAAACCCTCATCCGCGGCTGTGAGCAGACGGCAATCCGTTGGGAGCCGGAAGCCATCCTTGACCGGGAGCCGGAAGCCATCCTTGACCGGGAGCCGGAAGCCATCCTTGACCGGGAGCCGGCGCCAGTCTATGATCAGTGGCCGGCGACAGTCCATCTCCGGCAGCCGATATACGTCTCAGCCTGGCAGCTCTAGTCGTCGGGCCTCAAGCACTCGGCGTCTATCAAAGTCCATCCGCCGCCAATCCACCAAACGCTTTCAACGCGATGTGTTCAACCTTCACTACCCCATATCCAACAGCCTACAATTAACCATTCTCCAGTCTCTGCTGGATCCAGTGGCCAAGTCCAGCGACCAATTACAGCTGGGGAGACGGTGTATGATTGGTTCTCGGTCCGAGACGTGGTATCCCACGGAATCCCGCCATTTATCCGAGTCAGGCTCTCAATCTCTGACCAGGTCTAAGAGCTTGAATTTTGCCCCAGTGGACATTGAGTGTCCAACCAAGTCCACAAACCTTCATTTGTCTTCTATCAAAGATGTGAGCCAGCCCGCGATGAAGTCTCTGAGCCAGACTCTGCTTTTATCTGAGGGCAGTCGGGTGGCGTTGACTACGGCTTGGTCTCAGACCACAAGCAAGTCTGATGGGAAACCAGAGGGGGAGACTGTTTTGCCCAATGTGGTAAAGTGCACAGTCACCATCACATTGGCTATTCCCAAAGGTACGTGACAAAGTGGCAACACTGTATAGTTTGGGGGAAAATAAGAGAAAACAATAATAATAACAATGATCCCTGCGTTTGATATTGCAGCTTATCACGTCTTTGAGACGTCTCAAAGCGCTTTACAGAATATACTGTGAAGTGTAATGACTGTGTATTTTGTGTACAAAATGCAGCAGCCAATTGCATACAGCAGCAGCTCACAAACAGTCCTGGACCGAGTGACCAAATAATATATTTTTTTAAGCAATTAATAGCTTCGGAAAGGTGAACCGCCAATCGATTAATATCTTGCTAGGTAAATAGAGGCGCGTGGAGTAAGCAAACTTGTTTAAGGTTTTAGTGGGTCCCACCTGGGAAATCGAACCCACGTTCCTTTCGCTTGCGAGGCCAGTGCTCTTACCAGTATGTTACGGGGACACCACAAATTGGTAGCTTAAATTCCTGTCAAGTTGGTTCAGTAACAACAAAGTGTATGCTGTCTAGCTGAGGTTGAAAAGAACAAAGAAGTGCAGTTGATCAAGAAGAAACCAATGAAAGCGGAACCAACCAAGGCCCAAAATTATTACCACCTGGAATTCTCCATCCTGCCTGATGGGACTGACCCAATCAAGATCGACTTGGCAGATTTTGGGTTGGCTTCCAAAGTATATATGGAGAGCGACACCAAGGTAGGAGCCTACCCACCCACCAGCCTCACCCTATCTGTAAACCCCTACCTTATACACTATGCCTTTGGTCACCACCTCTTCTTTTCCTCATCCCCTCCCCACTCTCCTACCTCACAGCTGCTGAGCAGTTCCCCACTGGACACATACTGCCCAGTGTGAATGGGCACTATATAAATACATACTGTTAACAATAATAATCCTTGTGTTATTGAGACATCTCAAAGAGCTTCACAGAATATACCATACAGTGTACTGCATGTGTATTTTGTGGGCGAAACATGGCAGCCAATTGACCTGAAGTCCTCTCGCATGTGACGTGAATGTGCTCACAAACTACTAGACTCCAAAATAATGTGTGTGTTGGGGTGAGAGGTTGAGGGGGAGGTTGGGGGGAGGGTAGAGAGGGAGAGAGAGAGAGAGAGAGAGAGAGAGCTTCAGGACTCCAAGCTGCTGTAACATTCACAAAAGAGTGCAGATTGGGAAAGTTGATGGTTCTTCTTGTTTCTCCCCCTGTCCATCTCCCCTCGTCGCGGCCCCCCCCCACTACCCCACCCAGGTGCTGATACCGTGGAATGATGATGAGCGGATATGGCTGGCCTGGAAACACCAAGTGGATCTACCGGTCACGAGAGATATGCTGCTCAAGCTGACGACCCACATTATTACGCTGCAGGTTTGGGACAGCAAGGAGAAAGTGTCTCCGAAAGCCAGATTTGACCGACCCAGGGGCTTCCGTGTTCTACGTCAAAAGGGCGGGAACGGGTCTGAAGGAGAAGGTGAGTATGTAAAGGCTGTGGGTCACTCTGAACTTTCAACTGTATCTCGTAATCCCACTGTTCCCTGTTATTATAATAAGAATTTGTCCATATTTGGCCACACCTTCCTCGTCAAGATGGCGTCCCCAAGTGCTTCACAGGTTATACTGTCACGTGCATTGACTGTGCATTTGTTGTGTGTGAAAGTCACTGTGAAGCTCTATGGAAACATTGTTTTCGGTCAGCCAGGTGTCTGACGCGGAAACCCATCACCATTGATTAAGAGTCTCTAAACCAAGCTGAGAATTTCATACATCCCACCTACGCATGAACATCACAGCGATAGATCATTGGGATGGAATGCACTCTCTCTCCTGGAAGGTCCTCCTGTGGTGGGGAGGGAGGCCGGGGTGGGAAGGAGAGGGTGTGGACAGTGGAATACAGAGACAAGAGACAAGACCATTGGCTTTTGGACCCCTCCACCACCTCCTCTCATCCTCACCCCCTCTCTAGATCTAATGAAGACACTCGTCCTGACACAGAAAAAGCTGTTCAAAAACGTCCAACCTAAGGCCAGCTCTAGTCTGCTCAACAGGAAAATGACAGTTTTCAAGAAGGAACAATCAGAAGGCAAGTCTTTCCACGAGCCAGAGTCTTGAAATGACAGCCGTGAAATTGGAATATCAGGAAGCTTTTATTTTGTTTTACTAATACAGAGCGTGGTGCAAACCTAAAACTGACTCTCTCACTTCAAATGACCAGGGGTTATGGCTGGATCCGTTAATAGTTTCCAGACTGAGGTGGATAGATGTTGGTTAGGTCAGGGTATTAAGGGGTACAGTGTGGGTGCGATCAGCCGTGATCCAATGGAGTGATGGAACAAGCTCAAGAGGCTGAATGGCCTCCTCCTCTTCCTATGTTCCTATGTTTGAAGCTAGCTGTGACTGGTGCCCATTGTTATTACTTGGCTGGGGTGTAGGAGAGGGGAATAGAGAGGGGTGTAGTGTAGGGGGCAGACAGGCTGAGCTTGGGTCACCAACACCTCAGTCCCCCATGTGAGGGGTGCACTATATAAAAAATTCCTAGCATTTGATGTAGATTAATACTTCTAGACATCTCAAAGCGCTTCACAAGATATACATACTGTAAAGTGAATTGACTATATTTTGTGGACAAAATGTGGCAGTCAGATTGTACGCATATACAAATGCAAGTTGTTGTTGTTTTGAGGTCAATTTCCCCCAGGACCTCCCCACCCTCCACTGCACCCCCCCACCCACCGCACCACCCGCCCCCATCCCCCACCACACCATTGACTCTGACTCTCAGTCTTGCCTCTGATGCAGAGGTCATCAATAACCTGATTACCTTGCGGCTGGGAGAGAGGAAATACCTGAGGGAAGATACCATGTCCCACAACAAGGAAGCCATAACGCCCTCAATTGAGCAGCACATCTCCCTCACCGGCAGGACAGAGGGACCTCGGCCAATCAGGTAACACAACCCCACCGAATAAACACACAAGAGGCCAGGAAAACTCAGCAGGTCAGGCCCAGGCTTCTTATTTAATCGAAGGAGACAATAAAATTAGAAGAAGAACAGACAGAGAGATTTGGGCGTTGAGTTCCCACGCAGTGGCTAATGGCTCTTCCACTTGTGGTCGGTGCAGAGGGTGTGAGGAACACGCAACAACTGTTGACGTAAAGGTGTGTGATGTGTCAGAGCAGTGTTGGGACCCATGTTGTGTGTGTTGCTCTGCCTCGCTCTGTTTCTCTCTCTCTCTGTTGTAAGCAAGGCAAACCAGGCCTTTAAACAAAGGCAAAATATTGCAGATACTGGAAAACAGAAGTGGTTGGGAGAGAACACTCAGCAGGTCAGGCAGCGCCTGTGGAGGGAGTTAACGTTTCAGGTCGATGAGCTTTCGTCTCTGACGGTCTCTCTCTCTGTCTCTCTCTTTCTCTCTCATTCTCCCTTTTCCCCGCCCAGCGAGAGGAAGCTGTGTCCAGATCCGGAATCCAAAGCTTCCTCAGCCGAAGAAAAATTAAAGATGTTGGTCGAGGAGGACAAGGACGAGTCCATCACCAACCTGACCAAGCGGAAGTTCAGTGAGTGACAACCACAACACATCACATTTACACAGCGCCTTTCAGGACGTCCCAAGGCCTTGGACGGTCAACGATTTGGACCCGACCTCGGTTTTGGGATCAGGAGGGGATGGAGGGCAGGGAGGATGGGCGTAGAAGGGTGGTGCAGTCACTAGGAAATTCTTTCCAGAGGGAACGTTATAGAATTGCGGGATTTTCCCGGGTGAAAGTCTTAAGATTGAAATGATTGAAGTGTGCTGCTCTAATTAAATTGATTTGCTTGAAATTGGTAGCGTTTTGTTGATTGCTAATTGCTTATCCCCTGGTTGAGTGGAAAGGGTGTGCGTGTGGAAGACAATAACTACAATATACACATTTACACGTTTCACGTGAGGAGGACAACAACAAAATTGCACTTATATAGCGCCTTTCACATCGGGAGGACGTCCCAAAGCGCTGAACAGTCAGGTTGGGACTTGAGGGGGGGTGGGGGGGGGGAAGGAGGGTCGGGGTAGCGGGAAGGAGAGTGGGAGAGGGAGAAGAGTTAGTGGGACAGCCAAAGGCGTGGTCGAAGCGGAAGGTTTTGAGAATGGCCTTGAAGGAGGAAAAGGAGGAAGCAAGGCGGAGGGGCCGCGGGATGGAGTTCTGCAGTGTGAGACCAGAGAGGCTGAAAGTCTGCCCGCCGATATTTGGGCGGTGAGGGCAGTGGACCCGGAGCAGGCGTGGGGGGGGTGAGGTAGTGGCGGAGTCTGGCAATATTGCAGAGGTGATGGAAGCGGTTATGTGGGAGAAAGGATAGTTTGGGGTTGAACAAGACGCCCAGATTCCTGATTGGCTTCAAGAAGCCCTTTTGAGAGGACGTCTCAAAGTGCTGATGCTAGAACCTGTTAGTGAGATATTGTGTTGCTAATCTGGTGAACTGGTTCAGTTGAGGAAACAACGTGCAGCCAACCTTAATCGTAGGGAGATTAACGCACATTAAACTCTAAGGATGGAAATAGAGCAGGGGAGTGGGAATCTGGAACTCTCTCCCTCCCCCAATAGGCTGTTGGTTATAGCTGGATCCATTGAAATTTTACAGACTGAGATGGATGATGTTTGTTAAGTCAGGTAATAAGAACATAAGAATTAGGAGCAGGAGTAGGCCATTCAGCCCCTTGAGCCTGCCCCACCATTCACTAAGATCATGGCTGATCTTCTAATCCAACTCCACCTACCCGCTTTATCCCCATATACCTTAATTCCTCTATCCATAAGAAATCTATCAATCTCAGTCTTGAATATGTTCAAGGACTGAGCATCTAGAGCCTTTTGGGGGTAGAGAATTCCATAAATTCACTATCCTCCTCTGAGTGAAGAAGTTTTTCCTCAACTCAGTGCAAAAAGGCTGACCCCTAATTTTAAGACAGTGACCCCTGGTTATAGTTTCTCCAACCAGGGGAAATAGTCTCCCACTGTCTACTCTATCCTGATCCTTAATAATCTGATGGATTTTTATAAAATCACCTCTAATTCTTCTATATTCTAGAGAATATAAGCCTAGATTGCTCAACCTATCCTCAAAACAAGGGGACATGAGGCAAACTGGGGTTGAGTTGCAGACCAGATATGATTTTATAGAATAGCGGAACAGGCCTGAGAGGTTGAATGGCCTGTTCCTAAGTTCCTTTGTTTTTACTTTCCGACAGATAACAAAAAGGGAAACATCAAACTGAGCCCCAGAGACAAGAAGAGGGAGGTTGACCTCCATATGGAGCCCACGGTTGTTATTAACCTGGATGTTAAACCACTTGTTGCTGGTGAGTGGGCAATGCAAGGTAATCACAACCAGGTCCGACTGGAACCACAGTCCCCGTCGGGGCTGCGGAGAAAGAGAAATGATTGTATAAGAATAATAATTAATATTACGATCATGTAATAATAAGACAATAACAATCCTTGCGTTTGATGTCGCGCCTTATCCCAATTTGTGGTTGAAGGGTTCTTTCTTTGGTAATCATTTATAACAACAATACTGATAATCCTTGTATTTGATAGAGCAGCTTATCACATCGTCGAGACGTCTCAAAGCGCTCCACGGGATACACTGTAAAATGAATTGGCTGTGTGGTTTGTGGGCAGAATGTGATAGGCAATAGCGCACAGCAGACGTCCCACAAACTGCGGTGGATTGAGTGACCACATTTATTATGTTTTCTGAAGGGATTATTACCCACCGGAAAGTACTGAATGAGGCTAATGAGAAATAAAAGGTTTGTATCAAAGCAGAGGCTTAATGGCAGCTACACTTCCTGTAACAAATTGGCAACACATGTTCTCCCTCCCTTCCTCCCTCCCTCCTCACCTCACCTCCAGCGGTTCAGCAAAGATTTTTATGACGTTGATTATGTAGCTGTGTTCACCGTAAAAGCTTTGAAGTTCATTCCACGACCTGGAACCTGGAACATTTAATAACTGGTTACAGACGGGACCATGTCTGCCTGTGCGCTCCCCCCCACCCCCCTCTACTCCTCACTCACAGCCCCCAACCATCCCTTCCTCACATACCCCCCCCCTCCACTCCCCTTCCTCATTACCCTTCCTCATTCCTCCCTGCCTTCCCCATCCCCTCAATTCCTCATTTCCCCCCCAACTTCCTCCCCCTTCCTTTTCCCAGTTTTTTAAAATCTGAAACTGCCCCCTCTACCAGGCAGTGTTTAAATTCCTGGATGTGCGATGGGGGAACAATTAGAATTATCCTGGGCTGTGTGAGGGGCTCTACATTAACACAGGTTGTTGTTATTCTTGTTGTTGTTAGTGGTGGTGTGTTTCTGAACTCATAAAGGTCTTCTCACTCCCTTTGTCCCCCCCTCTCCATCTCTCCCGCCGTCCACCCATTCCCCCCCCCCCCCACCACCACTCCGTCTCTCACAGGGTCAAAAGCAATCACAAACAAACTAGAGAAACCCTGTCCGACCATTTTGGATGGTTACTTCTCACTGTCCCTCCAAGAGCCTCTCCTGTCAGATGAGCTGCAAAAGGAGCTAAACCCCCTTGTTATCTGTATACTCTCCGTCACTTCAATGCCATCCACACCCATTTCCATCGCAGATCTAGAGGTAGGTAAGCTCAAGGAATCCTTCCCACACAAGTGGGTTCTGCTCCCTCCCTATGTCTGTGTGTGAGGGGAAGGCTGCATGTTTGTGTATGGGGGCTGTGTTTGTGAGTGTGTGAGGGGGGGCTGTTTGTTTGTGGTGGAGGAGGGCTGTGTGTGTTTCTGAACTCATGAAGGTCTTCTCACTCCCTTCTCCCTCCAACAACCCCTCCCGTGTGTGTGTGTGTGTGTGTGTGTGTGAGGGGGTCTGCGTGTTTGTGGTGGGGAGGGGGCTGTGAGTATGTGTGTAGGCTGGTTGGGGGAAGGGGGGGGCTGGGGGTGGTGGTCTCTGTCACTCCAGTGACTTATGTTCCTTTAATGTCTGGCCTTCCCGAGCACCGGTGTAATCGTGTGACGTGTCAGTACCAGTTTCTGGACCAGCCTTGTCACCGGACACTGGGCCGGGAGCACGGTGCCAACATCTACTTCAATGACGTCAATGTGATCCTGGCGGGCATGGTGAACGCTGCCCGGCTGAGGGAGTACCTGCTGGGGCCAGCGCTGGAGATCGAGGTGCACGACCGGGACAGGAAGCTGGAGGACCAGCTGCAGATCCCTGCCCTGTTCGGGGCCGAGCCTGAGGACAGCAAACTGAGCAACGTGGGGCTGGTCAGCTGCAAGCGCACCCTCCATAATCCCTTCACAGACACCAACAACTCCTGGGACCCTTATGGGGTGGCCAAGGTCAGCCTGACCGAACTGCTGGATGGTAAGAGGGTCCTCAACTTGACTGTCCCCATTCAGGTCTGCCGTGTGCCAGAGCCCTCAGGCTCCCAGCCGGTCGGGCTGGGGAGCAGAATCCTGGGGGTGGTGGGGGCTGTGGACGGGCCCCAGGATGTGCCCCTGGCCGTAGGCCATTACCTGGAGTCGAACGCTCAGCTCAAGCTGAGAGTGGAGATAGCTTATCCCCTATCTCGCTACCCGGTGCAGGAGACCACAGACATCGAGGCTTTGAACAAGCAGATTGAGGACCAGGAGCTATTGGACATCGAGGCTGCAAAGAGGGAGAGTGAAGACAAGGAGATTTTGGACATCAAGACTGTATACAAGGATGGTGTGGTCCACGAGACTGTGGACGTTGGGACCATGGTCCACAGGAGTGAGATAGAGATTGTGACCAAGGAGATTGCAGACAGTGAGAATGTGGACAAGAAGGACTTTGAAGTTACAGACAAGATGGCCTGCCCGTTTGGGCGCATCATTTACATTTTCGACTACAGGAACCAGGGCTTCCTGCAGGAGCTGATGTCTGAGATCAAGGAGGTGAACAGGGATGGTCTGTGCCTCGAATCACTGCCCAAGCGGACCAGCCCCCTGCATCACCTCAAATTCTTCAAGAATGACAGCTCCAGGCTGGACATCATCTCAGGCTTCCATGTGATGGACGGCAACATCCACCTCTTCGTGCTGGAGGGGCTGAGGGACGGGGGCATCAGGAGGTTGTGGGAGAAGTTGCCGGCCAGGTAGGGGGTGAGGGGGTGGGCGGTGTTTCCCTTGTGTCATCAGGTACTCCACAGAGACTGTTACAAACACATTAACAACCATAACAACAACAAATCACATTGTGTATAGCACCTCTGATTTCAGGAGGACGTCCCAAAACTGGTAACCATCCTTCCATTTGATACCGTTCCTGCAACATCAAGGGAAGTCCTGTAGCTCAGTGGTTAGAGCGCTTGAATCCAGTCAGGTCAGGGCGAAACCTTGGGCAAGTTAGTTTACTCCACACACACACCTAATAATAATCTCTCCGAAAAAAAAATGGTCAAATCAATCCATGATTGTTTGTAGAGACCCTGCTGTGCGCAATTGGCTGCTGCGTTTCAACCACAAATATCCAGTCAATTCACTTTATAGTATATCTGTGAAGCTCTTTGAGACGTCTGGAAGACGTGAAAAGCGCTATATCAAACGCAAGGATTATTACAATAAATGCTGACCACAAGAATAAAATAATTCAGGGCAAGATTTAAAGACTCTCTTCTTCTCCTAGAAACAGGAGTAGGCTATTCAGCCCGTCAAGCCTGTTCCACCTGCCCTTGCCCTATAATCCCTTAATATCTTGACCGAACAAATATTTTCAAAAGACAATCTCTCTCTCTCTTTGTGTCATTGGTATGTTTGCAGAATCATGGATGTAGAGAAAGGCCGGCTTGACGTGTGGTACAGTTCAGACCTGAGCTTCCACAACCGCCTGTACACAGATCTGGACCTGAGCATTACTCCCATCCGTCTACACGAAACCCTGCAAACCATCACCAAGCAGCCACTGCTATACGTCAGGGATATGGTACCTCCTGCCTGCCTCCAGGGCACCCTCAAGTGAGTCGCTCCCCACCCCCCCTCCACTACCCTGTTAATTGGGGCTCACAGTGCCAAAACTGACTGCTGTGTGTCTACAAATACTCTGGTATTCGATGATTCCACCCATCCTACAAATATTCCAGCCTGATCACAAACTCGAGTGTTGCCAATGGAGGGTTGTGCTCACTCACCAGCAGTAATTAATAGTTGACGCTCTTTATCGATTGCAAATTCAAGTACACGCGACGAAAAAAAAGCGTCACTTTTTTTGCGTAACGCGCGTAAACCTTGCCTATAAGCGCTGGCTGGCCCCCGCGGGCATGCGCGTTTGTGAGGGCGTCGGCAGCTCCCGACTAAATCGGTTGATTCCTCGGCTGGCTGGCCCCGCGCGCAATACATCCTTGGGAAAGTCCGATGATTCTTCGGCCTCGAAGCATCCTAATGGCATTGCATGGTAAACAGAAGAGGCAGAGAAAGAGTTTTCTAACACTTCCAGGACCAAAGGTAAAATAATTTAGCCTAGCTGTGGTTTAATTGCTTTATTGCTTTAGTTTTTATTGCTGTTTTATTATCTCCTTTGAGGGCGGAGGGGAGGGTCGGGTGGAGCGAGGAGTGGCCCGCCTCAGTACGCATTGGTCGGGTGTGGATGTGCCTGGAGGCTTGAGGTGGGCAGCCTGTGGCTGGATTCACCTAACCCCCCCCCCTTTTACAATTACTTGTTAAGCTTACCGAATACAGGTAAGCTTTTAACAAGTTTTACTCAGTGCGCAGTTCTCCAGAAACATAACCCCCACGATCGACGAGAGTTAATAATAATAATCCTTGAATTGATACAGCGTCTTATCACTTTGATGAGACGTCTCCAAGCACATCACGGCAGCTGATTCCAGGGCAGCCAATTGCACACAGCAGTGTCCCAGCCACGGATTGAATTGATCAAATTATTATTAATTTAGGGATTATTACTCCCGGAAAGCGATCTGCCAATTGACTAACAACCGGATCCCTACTTCCTGCTGGTTAAACAAAGGCGTGCGTGTGTAGAGTATGGAAACTTGCATATACTTGCAAGTTTTGCCCTGCCCAGGCAGGAATCGAACACAGGTCCTCTCCTTTGCGAGACAAGTGCACTATCCACTGAGCCACAGGACTCCAATATAATTCCCACTCCTTTCCCAGGCTCCATTCCCTCTGCTCCGTCCAGAAGTTACGGGACGCGGTGCACAACGACCTCTTCCCCACGGCGGAGATGGTGACGCTGGTGAGCCGGGAGTTTGGTGTCCCGCTCTCCGGAGCCGACTCTGCGTACAACGTTGTCTCTGAGATCAATCCGTATCCGTCTCCAGCCGGCACAGTGTCCACCTGTCTGTCACACCCAAAGCACCGACACCCACTGGTCACCCACAAGGTCCAAGAAGAGAGGAAGCGAGAGCGGGCGGTTCACATGGACTTCACCCAGGTACTTGGGGCAGGACCCAGCGCCAACCAGCAGCTTGTATCAGAATGGGTTCTTCTTATTTACCGTATAATAAAAATAATCCTTGCATTTAATGTAGTGCCTTATATCGTTGACACATCCCAAAGTGCTCCACAAACAGGTGCAGTTTAAGTGACCATATTTTTGAGGGGGGCTGGAAAACAATCTGCCAATCGACTAACAACCAGGTCCTTATTTACTGCTGGGTAACATGTGGTGTAAGGAAAACTTGCTTAAAATTTTGTCCCGCCTGGGAATCGAACCTTGGCCCTCCTGCTTGCGAGAAGCATGCTCTAACCGCTATGCTATGGGATGCTATAAGTCTTTTTGGTTGGGTAGGAACAGAGATTTTCCCGGTGCCCTCACCAACACTCCTCTAGCTAAATTGTTCATCGACCTCTTGGCTGTTTGTGGGACTTGTGAATGAGTTGAAAGACCTTCTTGTTGCAGATGAACATAGAGGCGGTGCAGAGAGCCAGCAAGAGGCTGCAGGGGAACAGGAGGGAGATGGTCAGTGCATTCCCCACCAACAGCAAACATGTCTACCCTTACTCCATCCAGACCCTGAACAGCATCGAGCAGGCAAAGGAGTTGGTGCGTGCAGAGATAGCCAAGGTGAGGAGCCCCCATCAGGCAGGCAGCCCAGACAGCGCGCATACAGGCAGGAGGATGGTATTCAGCCCATTCAAGCCTGTTCCGCCATTCTTTAAGATCATGGTTGATTTGTAACTCTGAATTGGGAAAAAAATTAAAAGGTCAGCAGTGTTGTCCAAGCTCATTCCTGTCCTCCCCCGAGGTACAAAATTCCACTTGGTCTCAGACCTGTGAGGTCCTTTCGCCTCATTTTATTTGAGGTGGTGCCTTCACAAAATATGAAGCTCGGGTTCAGACACTGTTGTGTTGAGAAGCTCGTTGACTGTCCTGATGTCAGGGTCTTTGTGTATGTACACACAGTGGACGTTACAGTTGATCGAGCATCTCTGACCCCCACACTCTGGAACTGTATCCTGCAATCCTTCCGCCTCACCCCCTCTCTTGCTTCCAAGTCCAATGGAAGACCTTTCTCTTCAAATGTGCCTGCAGCCACCCTCCCACCCCCAATGCCCATCCACCCCTCGTGTTCCCTAACTCCCAGCTCAGGTTTAAAAATCTCTGACTAGTCCAACGCCCTGGGATGTCTTTCCGAAGTGAAGGCCGCAATACAAGTGTGGTTGTTTGCGATTGCAATAAACCTTTTCCTGTCTCTCAGGATCCCAAATATCACTTCACCTACAGTGGGAAGTACATGTCAGCAAAGGTGGATCCCGTGGATGTGGAGAAGGAGCGGAAGCTGAAGATGGAGATGTCCAAAGCCGACTGGCGGACCTTCCAAGGATTCCAATACCCGGGCTTCAAGACCAGCCTGGATTCCAACAGGCACCGCATCCAGCTGAGCGCGACTCGGCGTGAGGAGCTCCATAGTGTATGTCACTGAGAATGGGAACGCAGGGATTCTGGCTCTCATTGCACATTGCACTTGCTTCGCACACCAAAATCCCATATGCACCTCTGGTCATTCAAAGGGCCAGCAGAATTTTGCATAAAATACAATCAAACCCAGTCTCAGTTGGGAAGCTGTTTTCTTTCTCTCCCTCCTTCCACCCACCCCGTGCAGGCTTTAAAAAGCAAACCGGTTTAACAATGACAATTCTTGCATTTGATACAGAGCCCAATCACGTCGATGAGACGTCTCAAAACGTCTCGATTGATGAACTATTTTGGGGGCGTAATGCGGTGGTGAATTGCGCATAGCAGTGTCTCACTCGTGGATTGAGAAAACTGTTTTATTTGGGATGTTGTTTGTTGGGAGGGACAGGTCACCACCGGGAGAGACAAACAAGTTCTCCATTTTTTTTAATACCTGAAATCCTGAGGCACTAAACTGGTCTGTCAGGTTGGGGGTTGGGGATCAGAGAAGGTGGGGAACTTTGTGGTCTCCTTTGTTTCCAGCCTTGGAAAGAGCACAGAAACGTAGACACTGGGCGAGGAGCATGGAAATGGCAACTGAGGAAAAAGGACTTTGATCTGCACTCACTCCCGCCCCACCAAGCCTTCCCCACCTCCATCCATCTGACAGGTAATAATAACAATCACAAGCCTTACATTTAATACAGCGCCTTATCAAGGCACGGAGACATCTCAGATAGCTTCACATGTACGATGGATCAATTGTGTATTTTGGGGGGTGAAACTGGCAGCCCATTACACACAGCGGGGTCCCACAAACAGGCGTGAATTGAGTGACCAAATTATTCTTGGGATTATGACATCCCCCCGGGAAAAGTGATGCAGCGATCGACTCACACCCTCCTGTGAGATAAAGGAAACTTTGTCTTAAAGTACCGACCTGCCCAGGGATTGAACCCGGGTCCTCTTGCTTGTGCCCCGAGCACGCTAACCAATAGGCCTCACGACTCCCGATGTCCACACACACGAGACGCCCCATCTCCCCCACCTCCACCCAGTTGAACGCAAAGACGAATGTTGCGTTGCAGGAGAGAAGGCCGACGCAGAGCAACTGGAAGCTGTGCAGAACTTCTATGAGGATTGGCGCTCCAAGCTGGTGGTGGCCAACACCTGGGTCAAATGTCATCGGTGTGGGGTTGGCACTGAGCAGTACACACAGGGGCCCAAAGCCAGCAACACCCTGGACAGGCTCAAGGGGCTGCGGAAGGACACGCCGGCCAAATACACCTGTAAGGTACAAGGGGGTGGTGGGGGGGGAGGGCGGAGAGAGAGAGAGGGGCTGGGGGGGGAAAGAGAGAGATGGGGGATGAGAGGGTGGAGACGGGCCATGGGTGAGAGAGATGGGTGGAGACAGGGTTGCAAAAGCAAACACAGTGCTGACGGCACTCAATGGCCTTTGATTTGTAACTCCGGTGGGGGGGCCGGGCCGTAAATTGATTTTGCCAATTACAAAGAAAAAGCAGCAAATACCTCCAGCGCCCCCCCCCCCCCCCCCCCCGCCCCCCCAGGGCTGTCAACAATAACAGTAACATTGATAGAGGGTAACAGTTTCTAATTAATGTCTTACAGAAATAATGATATTTTGGTGTTTTTTTTGATAACAGAGCTGTTATCAAGGCTTTTTAGTCACTCAGTATTATAGCCCCCCCACCTCGTCTCTGAGCACTCACTAACTCGAGAGGCAAACAGCCAGAGACAGAGACAGCGAGAAGAGAATCCACACTTAAAAAGATATTTCCACAAAGTAGTTCCAAATGTTAACCTGATTCAACCATTTATTTGTTATTTATATATATATATATATTTATATAAAACCATTTTTGAACGTGTTGAGTCCATATTATAGTTGTGCATTGAATCATGGAATCTTACAGCACAAAAAGAGAAAATTAGGTCCATCGAGCCCTTGCCGGCTGTTTGAAACAGTTGCCAACTTGTCCCTCTCCCTCTCCCTGCCCTTACCCGACAGCTCGTTATTTTCCTTTTCAAGTCTCTATCCAATTGCCGTTTCAAATCTACAATCGAACCAGTTTCCCTCGCCCTTTCAGGCCGTGCGTCCCAGAACAACATTATTAAAAAAAAACAATTCTCCTCGTCACCTTGCTATAATTGTGCTCGTTATAATTGAATAAAACAATGAACATTTGTGTGACAGTTAATCTCCCCCCACCCCCCCACACCGTGTGTGTTTGTTTGTGTGTGTGTCCGTCCCACAGACACCTCTATCGTCCAAATTCCGGAGACTGATCCCGTGTAAGCCGGAGTCTCAGCTGGAGAACGGGAACGTGTTCAGCCCTGGCACGGATAAGTTCCACAGCCTCCAAAGGCAAGCCTTCCCCAGGTATAACATGGAGCATCACAAATACGCCGAACTCAAAGGCCACGACTTCAAGTAAGCTCTCTCCCTGGCTCTCCTCCCTCCATCACACCACGCCAGCTGGAGGGGGGGGGGGGGGAAGGAGAAGAGGGGGGATCTGTTGGCATTTTGGTAGGGGGGAAAGGATTTAGTTTGGCCAAAGAAGCTTTCTCAGCTCTCGGAACCGTTCAGAAATGTATAGCTATGTTTGCCCAGCGTACGGGCAAACCCATCACCGTACAAAAGTCTCCAAACCAGACTGAGAATTCCGTGCACTCCCATCCCCGCCCCCACCCCCACCCACGGAAATCCCACCAATAGATTGTTGGGAAGGAATGGGAAGTGTATCCTTTGTCTCTCTTTCTCTCCCTTGAGGTCATACAGACACCTCAAGCCCGATCTTTAGTGAGAAGGGGGAAGCCTTTAAGAAAATCTCTTACAAGGTTTGGGATCAGGGGAGGATGGGAGGAGGGGGAGAGGTAGCAGGATGAGTGAAGGCGCGGTTGAAGGAGAGGGTCTTGAGATGGTTTTTGAAGGAGGCGAGAGAGGGAGCTAGGGGGAAGAGACTGATGAACTGACCGCCTGTCGCTCTCCCTCTCCCCTTAGTTCGCTCTGGAGACCCAAGTCCTATGTTTACCAGCCACGGCTCAAGCCACTGACCAAGGAGGAGCTCAGGACGCATCTTTTCACCCTCGGGGAGGTCCCCCCAGCCCAGCCTGCCTCCTGCCTCCTGCCGCCACCACACAGGGGCCTTGATGGGTTCAGTAAGACCCTGGCTTTCCCAGCCAGCGCAGGCTTGACCTGAAGCATTTTAGCCCGGTTCAGACCGGCCACCCGACCGACACTGACCTACAATACAAGCTGAGTGTTTTTTTTTTCTGTGAGTGAGTGTGTGTGTGTGTGTGGGAGGGGGGGAGAAGGGGTGGTGGGGTTTGAGGAAGGAAGACAGAGAGAGAGAGAACTCCCCTCTTGTTCTGAAGCCCAGCAGACGGCACTTTTCCATGTTTTTTTTTGACAATGAACCAAAATCGATGAAATAGCGAGCAGGGCACCTATTATGAAGATGATCAGAGATAATCGGGTGTTGGTTATATTTGGGGGAGGGTTAGGGGGGGTGTGTGGAGGGGGAGAAAATCGCACCTTGAATTAAAAAGCACTTTAAAGTACAAAGCAATAGCGATGTGATTTTAGACCCCCCACCCCACCCACCACCCACGAGTGACACCATCACTTGGTTAAAAATTGAGGTAAATCAGTATTTCAATTCACTTCACTCCTCACAGACTCTGTTCAGCGTTTAGGTTCAAATCCCACCTTGCGCACATGCGCTGACACACACAGCCCATGTGGCTGGATGCAGAGCTCTGTTAGAAGGTCCTCTCGAGTGGGTGTGAGCAGATGTAGGCTCGTTGCTCCAGCACCTGCTGAGCGATCTTCTTGATGGCATCATCCGTATTTTCAGCCGCGTCTAAAACATACGCAGACCCGAGCTTAGTCATAATCCTTCCATTCGAGGCAGTGCCTTATCATGATGCAACGTCTCAAAGCCCCCCACAGGATACACCGTAAAGCGAACTGACTGTGTAGTTTGCAGCAGCCAATTGGGCACAGCGGCGTCCCCACAAACAGTCGTGGATTGGAGCATGATATCAAAAACCTTCCTCCTCCACTACTTTATGAACACAGAGCGTACATTTATCTAGGGGAGGAAATCTCAACAGCACACGCACACACTCGCGTGCACACACTCGCTCGAACACAGACCTCAGTAACAGAAATGGTGACCAGGGGAGACAAACTCACGTTTCTGCAGCTGAGCCAGGAGGAAATTGTTCCGGAAATGGGCCTCAGTGCAGAAGCTGTTGGCAAGTAAAACCTGTAGAGACAGAGAGAGAGAGACTGAGAGAGAGAGACTGAGAGAGAGAGACTGAGAGAGAGAGTGAGAGAACATCTGGAAAAAGCTCCTGGAACACAATGTCAACATCAACAACTGGTACCTTTCACGCCAGGAGGACATTCCAAGGCTTTGGACAGTCAAGAGTCTGTACCTGTCCAGCGCTTTGGGACATCATGAGGAAACGTCTGCTGGCTCTCTGCCCCCACAGCCCAACCCCTTGTGACTGTGTGCTATGTCACGGCACGGAGTGGAGTGGTGGGGGGGGGTTGAGGGGAGGGTACCCTACCTCGTGGTCATGGTTGCGGAGGCCGATGCAAATGGAGCGACTCGCTCGTGAGATCACTGCGGCCATGGCATACATGTTAATAATGACATCAGCCACTCTCTTCAGCGCCAGCTGCTCATCCACCACAGTCTGAGAGAGAGAGAGAGAGAGAGTGAGAGGGTGGAGTGCAAGCGAGGGGAGAGGGGTAGAGAGAGATGAGGGGTGGAGGGGGAGGAGAAAGTGAGTGAGTGAGTGAGTGAGTGAGTGAGTGAGTGAGTGAGTGAGTGAGTGAGTGAGTGAGTGAGTGAGTGAGTGAGTGAGTGAGTGAGTGAGTGAGTGAGTGAGTGAGTGAGTGAGTGAGTGAGTGAGTGAGTGAGTGAGTGAGTGAGTGAGTCAGTCAGACAGACAGACAGACAGACAGACAGACAGACATAGTGGGGGTTGAGAGGGAAGGAAATGAGACAGAGAGAGTGAGAGATAGAGAGCAGGAAGAGAACTCAATAGAGCTTTACTCTAATCCCATTCCCTGCTATGCCTCTCTCTCTCTCTCTCCCCACCGTGTCTGGTCCCGAACAGTGTCCATGGCTGGGGTGAAGCGCCCGCTGGTTACCTTGCCAAATCTGTACAATAGGTTCTCCACCGTTGATCCAAAGTAATACACGTTCTCCTCCAGGGCTTTGGCACTGGCCTGCGGGGAAAGCAAACCAATCCTGGAATAAAAGTCACTCAATGTTCAAGTGCATCAATTCGCCTCAACGGACCTGTAACCCAGGGCTGAGCAGACCGCATGAAAAGGCGGAAGCATCTCTTACCTGTTCAATAATCACTTGCCAAAAAATAATACAATAATCTACGACGCACGTTTGTGAGCACGCTGCTGTGCGCGATCGCCTCCCACATTTTGCCCACAAAATATACAGTCGATTCACTTTACGGTCCATTCTGTGAAGTGCTTTTGAGACGTCTCGAAGGTGTGATCAGGCGCTGTATCAAATGCGAGGATTGTTACTATCATTATTATTATTATTAGTTCGGAGCTGTGGATTTTCCGGTTCCAATTCAGAACAGTTGTTTGTGGAACGGCAACACCTTAATTCACATCAAATAACCCTTTCGTTCAATACATTTTGACTCCCGCCCGCCCCCACAACATGTATTGGTTATATTAATTCCCTCCCTCTCCTCTCCTCTCAGTAATGCACTAAACTCACAACTAAAAAAAATGACAAAGAATCAAAGCTAAAACACCTTCCCGGAACAGTTTTGCGTTCAACAGAATGAGCGGCCAGCCCCCCCCCCCCCCCCCCCCCACTACCCATTAGGTTTCCCCCTTACCTCCAGGCTGGGGTGCACCACACTGTCCTTGCCCGTCAGCCCCAGGTCCACTTTGGTACGTAGAGAATCAGCCAACCTCTTGCCCAACATCCCAATGGCCACCCCCACGTTTCCTTTTTTCATCTCCCTGTAGAGAAAGTGCACACATCAGCTGTGCCCACTCCCCAACAACAACAACTTGGATTTACACAGCACCCCCCGCCTCCCCCTTGCCCAGGGCAGAGTCTCGGAGCGCTAGAGAGTAGAGGAGCCAAGCCGCGGGGGAGCTGAAGGCATGGTCTGAGAGGAAGGTCTTCAGGTGTGAATTGAAGATGGGGAAGGAGGTGGGTGAGGGGGAGGGAGGAGGGACTGAGGGAGTATTCCAGAGTTTCATAGGCCAGACTGAGCCCTCATGCTTTCAATGCCCTGCCTCCCCCTCTCCCCAATCACTCCGCTTGACATTAATTACACGTAAAGGTTGGGAGACATTTGGACGTTTCACGTTAACTATAAGAGTTTCAAGTGCTGAGCTGACACGACAACCGCCCGCCCACCCACCCACCCACTCACTCACTTGATCTTGCCAGTCAGCAGTTTGCCAGCGTATTGCATCCCTGTTAAAGCTATGTATAGCCGCAGGATTTCGTTTGTTCCCTGTAACACAGGAAACCATTGATACGAGGCCACGGAACATAGTCACTATACTCTGCAATATAGTCTGTGAAGTTCTCTGAGGTGCCCTCCCAACTGCACCAAATGTTGTAAGGATTATTATTGTGAGCTCAAATACCCAGCCTGGGTCTCTCTCCCTCTTGATCCAATGGAGAGTGCGCCACCTGTGGGCCAGACCGAGCACTCAGCTTGGCAATGTCCCCAGACACTGAGCGATTGAAGCCAGCCAACCAGTGTCCTGTAGGTTGATGAACAGGTTGATGTCTTATGGACAGTGAGGAGGTCAAACCATCTCCACACCCATTCCCACCCTTTTGTGCCACTGGTTATCTTGAAATCGAGTCTCGCTCATAATAATAATAGTATTTACAACAATAATAATAATAAAACTTACACTCGATAAGAAATTGGTCATTTCAATTCCAACCCACGACTGTTTGTGGGGACGCTGCTGTGCGTGTTTCGGCCATAAAATATATTCACTTTAACACTATATTCTGTGAAGGAGATGTGAAAAGCGTCTTATCGAATGCAAGGATTATTATTATTATTATTATTCTACAGCGAGCGACTTATAACATCTCAAAGATCCACAGGATAAACTGCAAAGTGAGTTGACTGTGTGTTTCGCGGTTGTAAAGTGCATTGAAAAGATTTGAACTCAGGCTTAACATATGCTTGAAATTAAGGCACCTCTGGCAGCACAGACTCTGCACCTCCCCCACCCCTGATTGCTTTGTTTAAGACCAGACATTGTCGTCAGTAAGTCCAGCAATTAGGCCAGGATCCCCCCGGCAGCTCGCCCCCACGACCCGCTGTGAGACTGACCATGATGATGGTAGTTATGTGGCTTCTCTGCTGGCGGGTATATTAATGGATTAGAGCTGGAGACGGGGTAGGTGGACGGTGCCTTTCAAAGCAACCGCAATTATCCCTCTCAGTGTGATCCGTGTCTACACTGCACTAAGCAGGAAGTGGGCGAGCGAGCAACTGTGAGTAATAACAGTCAAGATCCTTGCATTGCACATAGCGCCGTGTCATGACATGGAGATGTCTCAAATCTCTAACGTTTGAACCCAGTTCCTTTCGCATGTGCGAACGAGCTGACCGCTACACTGCAGGACTCTTCTTGTGCAACAAAGTGGGTACAGAGTGGGGCTGGATTATTCTGGTCACACATCACCATGGATGTTTCACTGTGTGGGGGTGGGGGGGGGGGGGCGCGGTTTAGGCTTACCTCAAAAATCGACAGTATCCTGGAGTCCCGTAGATAGCGCTCGTAAGGGTAGTCCTTCATGTAGCCCAGACCACCCAGAACCTGCAGAGCTTCACTCACGCACAGCCACGAACCCTCCGAGCTGAAAACCTGAGACAAAGGCAACTTCAGTCTGAAACCACCCTCAACAAGAAGAGGGGGCTTAAATCCATTAACCTGAGGCTGAGAGCACGAGTGTTCAGCCTCTGAGGGGTCTAACTCTGGGGCAAATGAGACACTGAGACTTGTGTGTATCTACTTCTCACAGGTCACAGACATACAGTAAACTCCTGATAACACATAACTTGTATGGCACTTAGTAATAATAATCCCTGCATTTGATATAACGCTTTTCACGTTTTCTTGACGTCCCAAAGCGTCACAGAATATACTGTAAAGTGAATTGACTGTATAATTGTGGACTAAATGCCCACAATCCACTTAAGTCACTGTGGCCACATTTATTTACGTGACTTTACAAAGTGACTAAAAAGTCGTGATGTCATTTATTTTTAATAATAATTATCTGATACAAACAGAGCTATCATCATTCTTGTAAGACTTTATTAAGTCACTCATAAATCCTGACTTATTGATGATCACTTTGTACATTTGCCTAGCTCCCGGCTCCTGATAACTCATCACTGAACCACTCCTTTCCCCTCTTGTATGTGTTATGTATTATACCTTAACCATGGCAGCTTCAAGCGAGCAGTCGGGCTCCCCCGGGCGATCCAGCATTCCTGCCGTCAGGTAAGCCATGCTCTCCATCACATAGGCTTGTTGGGCCATCAGCGCAAACTTGGCCTACGAGAGAGAGAGAGAGAGAGAGAGAGCAGGAGGTAGAGAAGTCACTGAAACCGACATCAAAGCCACCTAGTATCACATTGCTCTGCTCGCTCAGTGGATTAATGCGTGTATTTTATGGGCGAAACGCGGCAAGCAATTGCACACAGCGGCGTCCCACCATCGTGGATTGAGTGAACAAATTATTATTATTATTTTGGAGGAATTATTACTCACCCGGAAAGCAATCCATGCCAATCAACTAACAATCGGGTTCCTACTTACCGCTAGCTAAACAGAGTGCGTGTGCATGTAGTAAGGAAACTTGCCTAAGGTCTCACCCTGACCTGACAAAACAAACCCAGGTCTAACCAATTTGCTCTAACGCTCTAACCAATTTGGTAAGGGACTCCCAATGAGATGCACGTCCACATTTGAGTTTGTTCTGGTGAATCTGATCGGGAGGCTTGAGCTTGGCTGGCCACCTGCTCACAAGCGCAAGTGAGACCTGTGTTTCGAATCCAGGAGGTCAGGGTGAAACCTTGGGCAAGTTTCCTTACTCCACACGCACGCCTAATAATAATCCGTCAAGAAAAAAAACAATAATAAAATTGGTCATTTTAATCCATGACTATTTGCTGTTGTGCGCAAATTGGCTGCCGCATTTTGCCCACAAATATACAGTCAATTCACTTTACAGTATATCCTGTGAAGCGCTTTGAGACACAGACTAGAAGACGTGATAAGCGCTATATCAAATGCAAAGATTATTATTGTTATTAAGCAGCAGTGATTTGCCTGCGCTCAATGAAACAGTAAATTGATGGACGTACGTACCTGAATCAGTCCAAAGTCGCTCAGATTCTTGTTAAACTGTTTGCGTGTGCAGGCATACTCTGATGTCATTGCTGGCGAGGGGGACACAAACACACGGGGAATCGTCAGGGTGTAGTGAGGATCATAAAACACCGATTCCACTGGCTTTCCCATCGCAGAGGATACAGTTCAAGACACTGCTCCTCACCTTCAAAGTTCTCCATAGCCTTGACCTCCACCCCCAACCTCTGCAACTTCTTCACCCTCCTACCAACCTGCCCGCTCCCTCTGCTTGACGGGCTCCAGGCTGCCCCACTATTGGCGGGCAGGCCTTCAGCCACTCTGCCCCCATCCTCTGGCATTCCATCCCGAAGTCCCTCTGCCTCATCTCCTCCGCTCGCCTCCTTCAACACCCACATCAAGACCCTCGCCTTCAACCATGATTTCAATCAACCTCCTCCCTCTGCCTTTCACTTTCCCCGATGTCTACCCACAGCTTGGGTCCGGAATACTGTCACTCCAGAGCCTTGGGACGTCCTCCCGATGTGAAAGGCGCTGTACAAATGTAATTTGGTTGTTGTTGTCTCCCTCCCTCCGAACTGCTTGCTACCCACTCTGCCACCTCCCGCCTCCGCTCGGCTGGCTCCACTGGTTGGCATGTTCCTGGCCCTCTCCACTCCATCGGCGGCCATGCTTTCAGCCCCTCGCTACGCCTCTTCACATCTCTCTGCCTCAGTTCCTCCTCCTTCTTGACTTCGGATTGCATCTAACGATATTCTTCTTTAATTGGGAATCCCAATCTCTGCTCTGACCCCCCTCCCCCCACCCCACCCCCCTCAGGAGCTCTCACTATTGCTCAGATGAGTGGCCAGACAGACTGTTCTCACTTATACACAAAGGAGCACAAGCAGATCACTCACCTATCAGCTTCTTAATCATGCCGGCAGAGGCACTGCCCATACTGAACCGACCACTGTTTAGGATCTTCATGGCCACCTGTAGGAGAGAGGGAGTGAGGGAGAGAGGGAAGAGGGAATCAGGGAACTCTGTGAAAGATCTGTCCATACAGCCTCCTCCCTCCCTCCCTCATCACTGTCACTTTTTATATTTAACCTTTTGAAATATTTGTAGAGTCACCAGCCTGCCAGCTCTGTACCCCAACCCAGATAACAGCTAACCCAGTGCCAAGCCCGGCCCACCACACACCGTCTCACACACACACACACTCACACCCCTCACACACACCATCCTTCCCAGACATAATCATGGACATGACTCACCTTAAATCCACCCCCAACTTCTCCCAGGACATTTTCTATCGGCACTTTGGTGTTGTCAAAGTGCACCTCACACGCTGCTCCCAGAGACACGAGACAAAGGTTTCAACGTTAGTTCTGCACAGAGCACGTCGGCAGCAACAGATGGTGATGAGGCTCGCTCAGCGTGCGGCGAGGCTTATAGGGTTAACACGTAGCACACGGTGCTCGACGTGGTACGTGAGGCAAATTTTTACTGCCAGAAGTGCACGGCCTTCCCAAATCAAACCCCACCAGCAATGGGGAAAATAATCCACGGAAATAAAAGAGAGGCAGCCAGACAAGAGGCGTCAGAGGGCTGGGAAGAGGCGAGGTTGGGACACATAGTGAAGGATTTCTTTACACAGAGGGAAGAATCAGCAGCAGGAAAGGGGGTTGAAGCCAAGAAACAGCTGGATGCTCTTGACAAGTTGCTGGGGAGGGTGGGGACTCTGGGAAGGATGAGATCACACTGGGCCGAAGGAGTTTCGTTGATTGCCAGTTCCCTCTCTGCTGACTCAACAGTGGATTAACGGGAAGCGTTACGATTTCAGCAACAAAGAGGACAGTTTGTTTGCGGCCAAAGCTCATATCAAACCTACTCCCTACTCCCACAGAACATCCATCCCTTTCCGTCAGCTGAAACCCTTCAGTGTTTGATAGATTTCTTATGGTTAAAGGGATTAAGGGATATGGGGATAAGGCAGGGTAGGTGGAGTTACATTAGAAGATCAGCCATGATTTTATTGAATAGCAGGGCAGGCTCGAATGGCTGAATGGCTTACTCCTGCTCCTTATTCTTATGTTTTGAAGACTTCTATCATTTCCCTGATCAACTCCTCTCCACAAGAACAACAATACCAACTACAAATGACATTAACATAGAGCGCCTTTCATATCGGGAGGAGGTCCCAAGGTGGTGGACAGTCAGGGATTTGAGGCAGAGGTCGGAATCAGGGAGGGCGGGGAGGGTGGCCGTAGATGTGGTTGAAGAGGAAGGACTTGAGAGCTGCGCTTTGAAGGATCTTGAGGGGGTGAGACGAAGGGAGTGGGCGAGACAAAGGGAGCGTGGGATGGGAGTTCTCTCAGTCACTGCTGAGTAGAAACACTTACAACAACAACAAAATGACACTTGTATAGCGCCTTTTACATCAGGAGGACGTCCCAAGGCGTTGGACAATCGTGGTGTCAGACTTACTGTTGGATCCACGGATTCCCAGCTTGTCCTCGGGCTTCCCGTTGGTAACTCCACCAAACTGCCTCTCCACCACGAAGGCCGTGATCTTGTCGTTCGTTTTGCCGTCCTTGTCGACCACTTCCGTTCGTGCAAACACCGTGAAGACTTCCGCAATCCCACCATTAGATATCCAGACCTGGAAACGATAATATAATAATCCTTGCATTTAACATATCGCCTTACCACGTCAAGACGTCTCAAAGCATGTCACAGAATATACTGTAAAGTGCAGTGACTGTGTATTTTGTGGGTGAAACGCGGCAGCCAATTATGCACAGCAGTGTCCCACAAACAGTTGTGGATTGTTATTGTTTTTTGAAGGGATCAATATTTTTTTTCAAAGGGATTATTACCCCCCCAGAAAGCGAGTTACCGACTAATGACTGGGTTCCAACTTACTGCTGGGTGTGGCATGTGTGTGGAGGAAGGAAACTTGCCTAGGTTTGCCTCGTCCTGCCTGGGAATCAAACCTTGTCTCGCTAGCAAGGCGAGCGCGCTAATTACCACACACCGGGACTGCTTTACGTTCCTCTAAAGACAGGGTTAGGTGGAGACATTTTGCCAGTGCTGGTGAGAGGGTTCAGTGACATAGTGCCAGTGGCCAGTATGATTAAGGCATTAGGGCAAAGTGTTTCCTGCCTGTACACACACCACACATAACATAACATGTATATGTTATAATCTAATCCTCGTTATCAGCACAGTGAGGAATGTATACGTGGAGAGAGAGGGTCAAAGTCCTCTCGGCAGTTACAAAAACATGTTTTACCTTTTTGTGTTCCCAACACTGGCCAAAACAATCGACTGAAAGGCCTCCGTCTGTGCGGGAAATGTGAGGATTCCAGAGTTGCGATGTTTTGTGTGTGTGTGTGTGTGTGTGTGTTTGTAGTGCATGTGCCTGCTAGGAGATAAAATGTAATATACGATCTTCCCATATCTGTTCTGAGACCTCGGCCACTATTAGGTTGAATTGAAAACTCCCCCCCCCCCCCCCCCCCCCCCCACCAAAAAAAATGCTCTACTCTTCGAAAAGCCCCTTTGCAAAAGTTCGCTCTCTGCCCTTGCCTTTGGCTGCTTCAGATCACGCATCGAGACACTCTGTGTGAATTTGGGATGCTGTTCTGAGCGAGAAGCACCATGTAAATAAATGCAAGTTGTTGTTGCTGTTATTAGTGAAGTCTTATCTTTTGTCCCAGAAACCCAGTTCGGGGGGGGGGGGGACGGACAGAGAGAGCCTAACATAGACCGAGCCGAGGAGTGAGTGAGGGATGGAGGGAGGTGACCGTAAGCACGGTGTTAAAGTGACCTGGATTCACCTTTGAGCCGTTCAAAAGGAAGTGGCTTCCGTCCTCGCTCAGCACAGCCCGGCTCTGGATGGATGCAGCATCGCTCCCACTGAAATACACACAGAACACGTCACTTAACACACACTCCCACATACCCACACACACAGGAGGACTGAGGAGCCTGTAAATGAATAGTCAGAGGTC
This sequence comes from Hydrolagus colliei, assembly GCA_035084275.1. Lineage (NCBI taxonomy): Eukaryota > Metazoa > Chordata > Chondrichthyes > Chimaeriformes > Chimaeridae > Hydrolagus > Hydrolagus colliei. The sequence goes on from CM068753.1 coordinate 9,015,373, forward strand.
CCATTCTTCCAATGAAGGTAAACCCAGGTTCCTCCCTTCTGTCTCTTTGGAAGAGGAGCAGTAAGTTCTCCCCATGACCTGGACAATATTCCTGCCTCGTCCAAATTCAACCAACTCCGTGATAAATATCTGGTATCGGCCCGAGGGCTGACCATCTCACCTTCCCGGTTCCGTGAGGCAAAAGGCTGCGATGTGCTCGCCAGTCGCTAACTTTGGCAGGTACTTGGCTTTCTGCTCATCCGTGCCCACGATTAGGATTCCCTGAAAGATAAAAGATTAAACCCTGACATTCAGTCTCGGCTGCGTTTCAACCCACCCCAAAGAATTCAACCCAAATAATACATAAGGTTGTTTGTGGCACACTGCTGTGCGCGATTACAGTGTGTCCCATGAAGCGCTTTGAGCAGGTGTTGCTAATTTGGTGGGGGGGGGGGGGGGGGGGGGGGAAGGGAGGGAGGACATGGTTTAATGATGTTTCCTCAATGAGGAAAATAATACGTTCCATTTACACAGCGCTCCTCACACAGGGCAGTGCGCCAGTACAGTGGGGGAGTACGAGGAGGAAGGTCTTCAGTCGCAATCTGACCATCAACATTGAAGAGATGCTGAGACCCATTACCTTCAGGCCTATGGCTTGATGTGCAGCCAGGGTGACAGCAATGGAGGCATCCAATGAAATGATCTCCCCCAGCCTGGCATACATGGTGTTAGACAAGCCCAGGCCACCTGTAGGGAACACAGGACCACATTACCGATAGTGTGACACCACACACACGCTCCCCATACTGCCATCCCCACACACTCCCCACACTCCCATCCCTACACACACACTCCCCACACCGCCATCCCCACACACACACTCAAACACACACCCACCCACAGGCACACAAGTCATTAACACTTCGGCCATACTCACAGACACACATTCATACACTCACACACACATACACGTCACTAACAGTGTAGACACTCACACACACCACCCACCCACAAACATTGCAATAATCCCTGTGTTTGATCCAGTGCCTGTGGAGGTCAAAGATCTTAAAGCGCTGAGAGAAAATTGCTGTGAAGTACAGTGACTGTGTATTTTTATGGGCGGATGTGGGAGACAAACCGCATGATTCTCTCCGCCTCTCACCATATTCCTCGGGGATCTGCTGCCCAAATAACCCCAGGTCTTTGATCCCCTTCAGTGTTTCCGCAGGGATCTTCGCTTCCGAGTCAATCTTCTTCGAATCAACTGGATAGAAATCAAAGCAGGTGAGTGACCAAATTATTATATATTTTTTTGAAGGGATTATTACCGCCTCCCAGAAAAGCGATCCACTAATAACCGGATTCCCACTTACCGCTAGGTAAACAGAGACCGTGTGGAGTAAGGAACACACGCGTAAGCTTTTGCTCTGGATGGAGAATCCCACCCAGGTCTTCGCTTGAGAGACGAGTGTTCCAACCACTACTCTACAGCACTTCATAAAGATTAGGGAAAGGCAATTGCTCCCAGTGGTGAAGCTGTGTGTGTGGGGGGAGAGAGTGGGGGGCATGGTTTGCAGAGTGAGCACTTTGGGGTACTGCGCACGCCCCATGCCCCCCGATCTCTCCCCAACACCTTACACTCCACACAAGAGGGGCACGTACCATCCTCATTGAAGAACCTCTCCACAGGGGCCACCAGCTGCTTTATCTCCTCCAGCTCATCATTGCTGATCTCTGGATAGGGAAAAACCTCCTTCTGTAAGGGTGAGGGTGGGGGGAATGGAGCAAGAGGAGACACGTCAATCAGCAAAACTGGCTTCACCCACAACACCTGCCCCGCTTCCCAATCGGAGCCTATTCCGACACGTACCCACACCGCGATGCGATTGTGAGTCACAGTTTCCCCGTCAGTGCCGAGGGACCCAGACGTAAGACATTTACGATACACGCTTAGTCCTCGCTTTGTGCCGCTGCTGCGTTCGCAATAAGTGCAACTTTGAGGGCAACGACGTTCAGCGAAATCCTGCGTCAGAATACCGGACGTTGAGCATCTGTGTACGTCTCCGCTACCCAGAGTCGTCAGTTTCCAGCCCGCTGCCGAACCACGGAACAGTGAACATCGTGACGTTAAATGAACACATGTTCTCCTATGTGTATAAGCAACGTAATAACAAAACGTTGACCAAACCAACTGTTAAGCGAGAGTCTACCTGCGTATATATGTATGTGTCAAACATGACATTTACTCTGTATCAAATGGAAGGATTATTATTATTAATATTAATATTGTTATTTTGCACGCAGTGGTCAGGGTAGCTCTCCGGACGGCCCAGGTGATGGGTTTTGGCCGGCCGGCCCGGGCACCTGATGAGGTTTAATAATCCCTCAATTAGAACAAACCACAATCAATTGGTGACTTCAACCCCCGGCTGTTAGTGGGGCAGCCGCCGTGAGCAACTGTGGCTGCTGCGTTTCCCCCACAAAATACACAGTGTGTCCCCCACTCCCCTCCCCCCCCACCACAGGGTACACACAGCTGACCCCCCCCACCCACCCACCCACACCCTCACAGGGGACACACAGCTGACCCCCCCCCTCACAGGGTACACACAGCTGACCCCCCCCCCCTCACAGGGGACACACAGCTGACCCCCCCCCCCCTCACAGGGGACACACAGCTGACCCCCCCACCCACCCACACCCTCACAGGGGACACACAGCTGACCCCCCCCCTCACAGGGGACACACAGCTGACCCCCCCCCCTCACAGGGGACACACAGCTGACCCCCCCCCCTCACAGGGGACACACAGCTGACCCCCCCCCCCCCCTCACAGTGTACACACAGCTGACCCCCCCCCCCCCTCACAGGGTACACACAGCTGACCCCCCCACCCACAGTGCACGCCCTGTCCCCACCCCCCCCAGGCCCCCGCGGGGCTCTGCCCTGAGCCGGAGTCTGACCTGAGTGATTTTCCCCAGAAACAGCTCTTTGGCGAAGGCCAGACACGGGCTGTGGCTCCTGAACCCGCGGCAGCTCCGGTTCCAACTCCAGCCCGAGGCCGCGAGCAATCGAGATCCTGACAGGCGGGACAGACAGGCAGCGACAGCCATCATCACCCCCGACCCCGGACACAGCAGCGGCTTCACTGCACTGGCCTCCAGCCAGCGGGGGCAGCACCGCTCCCTCACTCCCTCACACAGCCCTCCTTGCCTGCCTCAGACAACTCCCCGTCCTTCCCTCCATCCCTCCCTCACACAGCCAGGCCCCGGCTTCACTGCGACCTCCAGCCAGCGGGGGCAGCACCGCCCGCCCTCACACACACATACACACACAGCCAGGCCCGCCTCTGGCCACCCAGCGTGTAGTTATTATTATGGTCAGGGAGAAGATCAGCTGCTGGTCAGAGACTCCATCGACCCACCCACTCACTCACCCACCCACCCACTCACCAATCCACCCACTCACTCACTCACCCACCCACCCACTCACCAATCCACCCACCCACTCACTCACTCACCCACCCACCCATTCACCCACTCACTCACCAACCCATCCACCCAATATTTGTTGGGAGTTTCGAAGGTTAAAAAGGAAAGAGAAAGGCCTTTTTTTTTGTGAGCAAAAGTTGAGTTTGATTTCCTTTTAAAATGTATTATTTGTTGATTAACTCCCGCCCACACAAAAATAGCAGAACCCCAAATTATTGTGGTATTCCACCGGAGTCACTGTCCTGTTACAAACCGAATGAAAGTGATCCTCTTCTTGCTCTTCCTTACAAAATGTCTGGCCATGTCTGGGTTTAGAATAAGTGTCATATATACTGTACATATATCGAACATTAATGGTGTGAGACAGTGGCAAAAGGCATCTGATTTACAAACAGTCATATTCAAGAGAAACAAAACACTACAGATGCTGGGAATCTGAAACAAAAACAGAAGTTGCTGGGGAAACTCAGCAGGTCAGGCAGCATCCATGGAGAAAGGAAAAAGAGTCAACGTTTTGGGTCTACAATCCTTCATGGGAACTGCAAGAGAACTTGTTTCCCAACCACTGGAGTTTAGCAAATGTCCAATCTTCTGGTGGCAATTGTGGCAGAAGGAATGTGATCCTCAAAAGCTTAATTGGCAATTTTATGTACCACATTGGGCCCTGACTCCTTCCTCTCCACCCTCCCCAGCAGATAAGGTTCTGTTCCATTCATAGAAACATCTACAGTTACTGCGCTTGTCTGCAGTTTTAACCAGATAAAGTGCTGGCTATTGACGAATGATCGATGTGTAATGATTCCCTAAGTGCTTGCCAGACAGTGGTTTTAACACAGATTTGACGGGAGGCAGTAAATTCAACACCAAGTAAGGTTTGACTTTGTAATTTGCCAATATTTCATTCAATTTCGTTGTTATATTTAAAGGTTTCTGCATGCAGCGAGCGACTTGACAAAATGATTTACACCAAGTCAGGGGGTGTGTGCGTGTGAAGTGCTTCGAGATGTCTTGAAGAAGCAATCAGCCTCTATATTGAATGCAAGAATTAGTATTATAATTCTAATAAAAGACACTGGACAGAGAAGGCTGGAGTTGCCAGATGAGGAGGAGGAGGAGGTGGAAAGAGCATAAATAAAACATAGTGGACACTATTTTCCCAATTTAATACAATTTTATTTACAACAATCATTTCAAAAACAATGCGTGTGCACAGCAACATGTAACAGACCAAAGTCCTCCATCGCTAAGCGACACTGACATCCTTCTAGAAGTGAAACTCCGACTCTCATCCCCACTATGCTGTTTTTTAATTAAATATAATTTCCATCCAGATTTATTTTTGGAACCGTCTTTTTAGATTACAGTTAGGCTAATAGTTTTGCCGGTTACAGAAGTATTAAGAAGGAAAGGTCCAATGATTTTAGTTTATGTGATCACTTTCACCTCTGGCTATAATTAATGTCAACAGTAACACTGATAGAGATTCTGCAAATATACAAGATGTAAAGTGTAGCCTGAACACTATTGACATGGAAATGGCATGCAAGAGAGATTGATCTATCGAGAATACATCCTAGATACTACAAGGAACAGAGCCTTGGGGGAGTAAGGTGGGTGTGTGGGGAGCAGAGTTGGGAGGGTAGGGGAGAGAGAGGGGGATTTGTTTTTGAGAGGTGGTTGGGGCTGGGGGAGGAAGAATGTCAGGCTGACTCCGTGCATTCGGAAGTCCCAAACATTCCAATGATTAATGTACCAGACTAGGCGTTTCCTCAACACATCACAAGAGAGACGTGTATTGCACATAACAAATCTAAAATAAAAATAAAATACAAGGGGCAGGGAAGGCAGGGGGTTGGGGGAGAGGGCGCGAAAGAGAGGGAGAGAGTGCGGAAGGGGAGGGGGAAGAAGGCGAAACTCTATATTTGCTGGCCTTTAATTAAAAGAAAGTGCTCAGTTCATTAATTTGCTGGTATTTAATGTCTGGTTATGATAGTTATAGAGAGTCTGATAATCCCAAACCCACCCCAACACCCCCTCCCCCCTCCACTCCCTACACTTCACTCCCCTCCCAAATTGAGGTCCTCTCGTTCACTCACAGCTTGGAATAGGTTACTCTACCAACTTCATCTCGCTATTTGGTCTACAAGTGAGGGAGGGGAAGTGTTTGTGCACTCAAGGGAGATGAGATTCCTTCATTTAATTACTGAATAGATACTACAATTTTCCCTCCCCCACCTACCTACCTACCCACCTTTCTTTCCAACCAAAATCATCAAAGAAAAACATGACAGTGAGTTGGGGGGGTGTAGTGTTAGTTTCAACTCAGCCCTGCTGAGCACAACATTACTCTTGAAGCAAAAATATATATATACATATTATCCTGAAAATTATACAGGGATGGTGGTGGGGGGGGAGAAAGGTGCTCACCTTTCTAATATAATGCTCTCTTCAGTTGATATGTCTCACCGTGTGGGGTGTGTGTGTATATATATGTACACAAGTTCACTTCATCCTAATAGAAGCAGCAATGATTAACATTTAGTTTAAGAGCTTCCATCTGTAGGGTGGGGTAAGGGCAATTCTTAGAGGAGTTTTTTGAGTTGATTTCTAAGTTAATATGGGTTGGGGAAGGGGTGAGGAGGTGGTATGAGTCTGTGAAGTGGGAGGGTGGGAGGGAGAGGGGGTTGAGGTCTCGATTTGGTAATGGATCTCATTGATCACCCAGTTCCAAAAGACCAGCAAATGGGAGTCATGGGTGTCGGGCAATTCTGGATTTCCTATTTCAGAAATCCATTGACAGATAGCACAAGTTAGGCCCTGTGTCCTCCTGCCTCCATTCTCTCCCTTTCCCCCTTCAACCCCACTCCCCTCCCATCCCCCACCTTTGCAGTCCTAACCTCAAACACTGGCCCAAACTTTGTAACCCAACGATATCAATGGTCAACCCACCCAGATTGTTTAACACACAGACCTCAATAACTCATCACTTAAATAAAATTTTACACACCTTCTTTTTCCTTAAAATAGTGAATGCTTCAGAATGGGTGGGGGTAAAGGGTAGGTTCCATTAAAGTTGGCACTTTTATAAACAAGGACAGAAGAAGTGACCAAGTGATTTAAGAGCGAGATATTGCGTGTGTTGTCTCTCTCTGTCACTCAATAAATACGAGGCGTGGGTTGCAATGCCCATGGTTGTGGGATTCAACTGCTTGAAATATTTTTTCCCCCCTGTCGAGGCGTAAAAGAGAAGCTTTTTCCTAAAGAAAAATTACATTTCAAAGCGTGTTTGTTGGGAGTTTCCGTGACGCGACATCTCACGGTTCAGTAAATGTGTAAAAGATCAGGGGATCTGAGCAACAACAAAAAAACGCTATTAAAATGTCATCCCCAATGTCCAGACTCGCTCCATCATCAGAACAAGCAAGTTTAAGAGTTGATTGTGCACTTGCCTTCCCCCCACAACCCTGTACCTGCTCCTGAATCCTGAAATAACCAGGGGGGTGGGCGGGTGGGGTGTGTCTGTGTGGGGGCAGTTGGGGTGGGGGAGGAGTGATTATGAGAGAGTGTGGGTGGGCGGGGAGGTGTGTGTGTGTGTGTGGAGCGGGGTATAGGAGGGGAATGTGTCAAGTATTACTATGAGGAAATAAAATCTTGCCAACAAATAAGAGGAATCGAGGAATGAGGAAACCCTCACCCTCTCCTCTCCCCCCTAAATAGAGACTGGGCACAGATCAGTCTCTCTGTCTCTTTCTCTCTAGCTAAACCCACCAGCTAAAGCCAAGACGTGCCGTGTGTTGTGACCTTACACTGGGTGGGTGGGGGTGGGGAGAGGTGAAATGTGTTCATCGAGGTGGTGGGGTGTGGTGGGGGGTGGAGGGTGAGGGGGGGGTGGGGTAGGATGGTGTGCGAATGGGAGCTGAATTCTGTTTCGAGGCACGCAGATTAATACGAGTGCCGTCGCTGGTTAAAGTCCGCAGAATCAGCTCTGCACGTCCGTCCGTCCATCCGTCGGTCGGTGGCTGCCTTCTCCATGTTGCTGGAGCCTTGTGTGGCTGGCACCGTGACCACAGGCTCCCTCGCTCTCCTTCACCCTTTCTCCTTGCTCACTCGCTCGCCCGCCTGCTCTAGACGATTGTGCTGATGCCGCTGGCGTGTTTGGTCTTGGTGCCGGCGGGGGCTGGGGTGGTGGGGGGCTGTCCATGGTGAGGGTGGGGGTGCGGGTGGGGCAGAGGGGGCAGAGGGGGATGCGTGTGTGGGTGCTGCGGCACGTAGGGCGGATGCTGGGAATGTGTGGCGTGCTGGGCGTGTGGGAGAGCATGCTCGCGGGGATGGGAAGAGTGTTGGGAATGGGGTGCGTGTTGGGGGTGGGGAGCGTGCTGTGGGTGGGTGTGGGGAGGGTGCTGTGGGTGGGGAGGGTGCTGGGGGTGGGGAGGGTGCTGGGTGTAGGAGAGGGGGGCGTGCTGGGGTGGGTGGTAGTGATGGTGATGGTGGTACGGAGGGGGCAATGGCTGGCTCTGTTGCAGGTGGCAGTACTGGGAATGCAGGGCGTGGAGGGGTTGGCTCTGCCCCTCACTCTGGGTGGGGTGGAGGGGCAGCGGGGGCTGCTGGGAGGGTCCAGTAGGGACAGAGTAACCCTGAGCCGAGCCTTTGCTTTTCTTGGTGCCGAACAAGGAGCCGAGGAGGGAGGCCGAGTTTGACAAGGGCTGATGATGGCGGGTTGGGTAATCCCCTCGTGAGGAAGCGGCTCGCCGGGGTCCCTGAGGGCTGTTAATGATGGATCCCTGAGGTGGGAGGAGAGAGAGAGAGAGAAAGAAAGAGAGAGAGAGAGAGGAGGATGTCATGGTTAAAAACAGGCGAACATCATGGCATCTATTGTTGGGATCAAACGCCTCATACAAGAGTCTGTCCACTGAGTCTTGTTACCCCTTGTTACAGCAGAGCAATATGGAGGGGCTGTCAGAGATGCATTACCCTCGTCACTCCCTCCACGTTACAGAAGATGTGGCACCAAAGATTATTGCCTGCCCTGAAAATAATGGAGCTCACACACTGCCTCAGACACACACACCATACATATATATGCAGCGTATATATACACACACACACACACACACACCACATACACACACACACCAATCCTCTGGATATCTTAAATCCAGTTAAAATACAATGAAGTAACTTCATAATATAATGATCATCATTCTTCCAGAAGCTTCGGTTGTTGGGTCAGTTCACTGTTGATAAAAAAGAACGCTGGGTGTGTGAGGCCATGGTGGTGGGGCAGGTAGAGTTAACAGGACTTTGTAGACACCGTGTCGGGAGAGCTAACAATATATCACCTCACTGTAGGCTGCCTTACCCTGGAACTGGGTGAGGGATGGACCCTGGAGGTAGTTTAGCTGCTGGCTGTGCAGGTTGTGGATCTGGAAACGACATGAAGCTTACCTGAGGAAGGTGAGTAAAACTCTGGCTACCAAATCACGAAGGCTGACGCTCGTTCAGTGAACACCCCTGTCTGGAACCCGCGGTTTATTCTGTCAGCTGGTCAGACTCCAGCAATTACCCCAATGCTCCCACTCCGGGCTCCCTGCTCTAAACCTTGGCTCTTGCCAATCTGTGCCTAATACTTTCCAGAATTGGGTAAGCAGGATGGGGTCCCTCCAAGGAGACAGTGCATTCCATTCCAACAATCTATCTCTGAGATTTCCATGTGTAAGTGGGATAAAGAATTCTCAGTTGGGTTTGGAGACTCTTAAGCGATGGCGATGGGTTTCCATGTGTATCAAGATACCCGGCTGGGCAAAAATAGGCCTATCGGCCTGTAGAATGAAGCAGCGGATGGATTAACGACATCAACTGATGTCATACACAACATTAACTTAACGGCTGAGAAGGTTCTGGAAGCCTCGCTGCCGCCATGGAAGCATAAACATACCTCAAGCTCCTCTCATATCCATCTCTTTGCCCATCTCTTCCTCCTCCTCATCCTCGTCCAATTCAATCTGTTCAATTCTAAGCAGTCAACTCCCCACCTCCCCACTGTACTTCCAATTATCCCCTTCGCCCCCCCCATCTCAGATTGGGTTCTGCCACAGACACTCCATTGGAAGACTCCACTCTCCTGTTAGAGGGGGTGCAGCGAAAGTACCAGGTATCTCTTGGGACAAATTTATTGAGGGGATTGGTTAGTTGGGAGATGGAAAGAATTCAGAATGAACAAATACTCCCCTTCCTCACAAATTAAGAGGTAAATTGACCTCTTGTGACTTGGGAATGAATTGGTATAAATTGGTGATCTCCGCATTCCCCTCTCCCTTCCTCCTAGTGAACCTCAGGTCACGATGGAGATGTCACCACAGATATCCTGGTTTACTACAGTCCAGCATCTTGGCCCACCACTAATAGACAACCAACAGTCACAAGAAACCAATACCACAACACTTAGAGAGTTTGGGACGAGATTAAGATTCTGTCTCCACAACGGACAGGTATCAGACCTTGCAGACATTTGGGGAATGGGGGAGAAAAGGGGAAGAGAAAGAGAGAGAGAGAGAGAGAAAGAGAAGGGGGTGGGGGGAGGGGGAGAAGAGTGGGAAGGAGGATTCAACAGTAAGAAACGTCAATGTCATTATAGGCATTTGTCTTGTTGATTAAACAGCAAGTGCAGTAATGTTTAATGTCTTTACAGTGAGCATGCAATGGGGAACACACCATAATGGAACAGAGAGGGAGTGGGGAGGAAGGAGGGATGAAGGGGGAGGAGGGGTGGTGGGGAGGGAAGATAAGGTAATGCTTGAGGATGAATGAAATCTCATGAAATCCACTCTCAGTTCTTTATAAACTAGTTGTCTGTCTCAGTGCGTTTCTGTACAAAGCATTCAGCAACAAGAGCTCAATGGTCATTTCAATGTGGGGGGTGGGTGGGGGGGGAGAGGGATGGGGGGATCGGGGTGAGGTAGATGGAGGGGAGTGGGAAACAATGGGAGGAGTGGGGAGGGGGGGGATAGTCCCCCTGACTGAGACCTTATCGTGTGTGAAAAGCAATAATTAAAAAAAAGAGAATGAAACTACAAATACGCTCACACACAGAACAAGCAGCCAAGCTGACGTGCCCCGTCGCTGCTGATATTACAGCATCAAAGGCTCTGATATTAAACCAGCATTAAACCCGAGACAGAAAGCTCTCGCTCTCCTCTCTCTCTCTCTCTTTCTCTCTCCGCTGCATTCATCTCATTCTACTACCAGCCACTACTGCGCCTTATGGCAGAGGGACACTGAGTGCATGCGTGCATGTAGGAGCGAGCGTTAAGTGCATAAGACAAGCAAGTGCATGCATGCATATAATATATATATATATAAATAATAAAACGCATGTGGCAGGCGGGTTACGGACGGGCTGGAAGGAGGTGGTTGGTGGTGGTGGTGGTTGGTGGGGGTGGGAAGAAAAAAAAGCCAAAATAAATGCAAAAAAAGCTTTTTTTACGTAAAAAAAAATACGCATTAGACATCCAGCTACAGATTAATTGCTTTCCTACTTACTTCCATATTGCTGTCTAGCGATCCTGCACTGCTGCGTCGACCACGCTTTCCTGCCCAGGACATGCAATACCAGAGATTAGAAACTGAGTGTAAACCTAAAGGAGCGAGGGAGTGAGGCAGTGAGGGAGGGAGGGAGGAGAGGGAGGGGAGAGAGAGGGTGGGAGGTGGTCGCTGATGGTGGCCCTCTCTCTCTCTCTCTCTCACACACACCTAGTACGAACTGGCCAACTCTAAACTGGGAACTAGAGCAAGTGACAAAAGGCCAACATACTGCACAGGTTGGTAATCTAAAATAGAAGCAGAAATGGCTGGGAACACTCAGCAGTCAGGTCAGGCAGCATCTATGGAGAGGGTAAAGTGAGTCAACCTTTCAGACTCACGACCTGGCGTCTCTAATTTTCCTCTCTCCATAGATGCTACCTGACTTGCTGAGTGTTCCCAGCCACTTGTGTTGATTTGTTTACCAAACAACGAGTGAGATCTATTTATCAAGGAGGTTAAGTGGTGATATTATTGTAGGGACAACTGCAGCAGAGATGGAGAGGAAGGGGGGGGGGAGGGTCTAATGGGGGTTAGGAATGGGGGGCAATTGCAAATGATAGGGGAGATGGCTTTCATTCATATATCCCAATTTGGAGTAAAATGGAGGTTACAACTTATTGTTGACTCAACATGTACAGGAGTTGGGGGTGGTGGAGGGGGTGGGTGGGTGGGGAAGAGAAGGGATGGGAGGGTCATACCTTGAGTTGTGCTAACCAAATGCTAAATGTGTGCTAGCCATGTGTTAGCCATGTGCTAGCCGTGTGCTCGTTCGTGTGTGCAGAGATGGGATTACAGGTGCCCTTTGATTGTGCGATGAAAACCAACAATTTCAGAAGCTCCTCTTTCATCACAGGACATCAATGGTAATAATAATAATAATGATAAGAGTAATCCTCGCATTTGATGTAGCGCCTTATCACGGAATATGCTGCAAAGTGGAGTGACTGTGTATTTTGTGGGCGAAACGCGGCAGTCAAATGCGCACAGCAGTGTCCCCACGAACAGTGGTAGATTGAGTGACCAAATAATAATTATTTTTGCAGTTATTGTTGTTGTTGATGAGGGTTTATTACCCTCCCCCCCGGAAACCTAGGGGCATCTGGACAATCGCTCTCAAAATAGCGATCCAACCACCCGCAAATTGTATATTCTTTCTTCCACCCACCCTCCCACCCAACACCCAATCTGTCAAACATAATAAGATTGCAACACGGGGCAGAAGGTGTTACAAAGACGCACAGCGCAGACAGGAAACAAAACGTAAAATATACCAGCAACGAAGAGACAATGGAGATTTTGTTACCAAAGCAAACAGCGACTTCAAACCCAAACCAGTGTCTGTGGAGATCGGAGAGGGGTGAGAGACCAAGCATCGGGTGTCTGGCTTCTTCCCACCTCCATCAAATATGGCCCCCTTGTCACTGACACTTGCCTTATGGAAAACAGCGCCCATTCATATGCAATTTGGTTGTTTTTCTTGCTGTTGTGTGTAAAAACAAACTGGATTTTCTCTACTGGATTTCATTTCTCTGCTCTGGGAATCGGGGCAAAGTTGGGAATTCTCTTGCGAGAGACGGGAGAGAATCCAGGCCTGGTTCTGTAATGGTGAAGCGTCTCAGTCCTTTCCTCACCTCGCCTCCACCCCCTCCCACCCCTCGCGCACTCACACACACTTTTCAAGGCAGTGTGTGAAAGTACAAAACTTATAAATCAAAATGTCCTTCCAACCCGGAGTCAAGCGCATTACTTCATCACTGTGCGGGGAACTGAAATGTAGGGAGAGGTGAACATTCTGTGTTAATCTCACTTTAACATCAGAATTTGAAGGTTTCTTGTTGTTGTGTGTGGAGGAGGAGAATGGAACGCTTTCTAAGAAGCAGGAGAGAGAGACAGAGAGAGAGAGGAAAGAGAGAGAAAGGGAGGGGGAAGGGGGGAGAGAAACAGGAATAGCAACGAGTGTTTGGAGACCTTGTGACCCTATGGGATCTTCACACAGATACAGACAGTTGATGAAACGTGGGGAGTGAGCGATCCCTCACCCCAAAAAAACATGAGACACAAGGGAAGTTGTCACTTCGAACAGTGGTGGATTCTGTGCTCAATGCGAGCGAGCGAGTGAGTGAGCGAGCGAGCAACAGAATGGGCAGCCGAGGTTTTGAGGGGCAGTTAATCCGTATTGCCCCACCTCCCCCTCCCCACCACTTGTAAGGATGGGGAGGTAAGATGCCAATGCAATAGTAACATTCTTAGCACTCTGAGACATTGCCCCACCATGAAGTGAACTCAATATAAATGCAAGTTGTAGTTGTGTTATTGTTACCTTCCCCCCCCACCCCCCGATGTGAAGGGTGCTGGAGGAATGTGAGCTGTTCTGTTGTTGTGGCTGATCTATTGTAGCTGTCCTAGCTGTTGTTGTAACTGCTCTCTAACCTCCTGTGATTCCAACAGGATTTGAACTTCGAAAGGATGGGAGGGGGCACGGGAGTGACTGGAAAACACTTGTTTGATTCCTTGTATTATCTGATGCCTCAATGGCACTGGAGACCTGGAAAGGGTTAATTTACTGATGGATTGATACGCTGCCATGTGTTACAACACCATGTCATACAGCCCTTTGCAGACACCAACGACAAGCACAGTGGCTGTGTTTCACAGGCATTTACTGCACTTGCAGCTTGTAAAATCCCTCTCTCTTTCTCTCTCTCCCACCCCCACACTCAACCCACCCACTGTTCACCTTCCACCCCACCACCATCATCATCATCATCCTCCTCCTCCTTGCCCAGCGAATTTCCGGCGAGATTGCGTTTTACGCAATGGAATGAGTCGCGAGACGTGTGGTGGAGTGAGAAGGGAAGTGGGAATCTCTCTCTCTCTCTCTCCACCCCCCCCCCGCCGAAAAGGTTATGGATTAAAACTGGATCCATTCACATTTCCCCGACTGAGGTGGAGAGATACTTGTTATAGAGTATCAAAGGATATGGGGCAAAGGGATGGGTAATTGGAAGTTGAGCTACAGATCAGCTATGAACTAATGGAATGGCTGGAGGGGCTGAACGGTCTCTGCCTGCTCCTAGGTTGCAATGTTTCATAGCGGGGCAGGGGGGGGGGGAGGGGAGGTGGGGGGGGGGCGATCTCTCACCTGCTTCCGAGAGGTCCCGCAGAGAGCTACTCAGCGCACTCCTCTTCAGACCCTCGCTGGTAGCGTAGCTGTCATCCAGGCTGGCTCTGCTCAGCGTCCCGTTCCCTGAATCCTTCTTCAGGCCGGAGCTCTGGGACATGCTGGCGCGGACCACTCCCTTCTGTTTCTCCAACTCAGCTGCAGGCGTTAAAGGATTTGTCAATCATTTGCAACATTATCTTCTGTGCTGTGGAGCGAGCGACTGAGATAAGCTCAACTCTGAAGCCAACGGAGATTTCATTAACACGATTAAAACATGGAAAGCACCCCCCCCACACACATATCGTACACTCCCCCCTCAGCCATTAGGGGGACAGACATCCATCCGGATCTGAGAATATTCCCGAACGTCATTATGAACCTCATGAGAGTCGATTGTTTTGTAACCCAGCCTAAATTATTCTTATTCTTATTGGGAGGGGGCGGGGGGAGGGATTATTACGCCAGGAAAGCGATCTGCTAATCGACTAACAATCGACTAACTAGTTACTGCTGCTTGCAAGGAAACTTTACCCAAACAAGAATGGAAGCCGAGTCATGGAAGTGTTAGGAACGGGAGAGCAATGAAGTACAAACATCACCACTGGGCTGCGGCGAGGGAGGGGAGCTTACATTCTATTCTGTATTTTTCCATCTCCTGAACTTCTGCGATGGACTCCCGCAAATCGTCAGTGAACTTCTTGCGATCCTGAGGGTTGGGGGCATTGAAGTTAATGAGAATTTTGATATCGGCCCCTGGGACGGCGGACGTCAATCGGACTCCGTTCGGGTAATCTGGGGGAAGGAAACCAGTGCTTAGAAACCAGAGATTAGAGCGAGGGAGAGGGAAAGTGAGAGACAGAGAGTGAGAGAGAGAGAGAGAGAGAGAGAGAGAGAGAGAGAGACAAACAGAGAGAGAAAGAATGTGTATGAGTATGTAAGAGAGAATGGGTGGTTAGAGAGAATGAGATCAAGCAAAAAGAGAGAAATAGATAAAGCAAAATAGTGAGTGAGAGAGGGAAAAATACGAGTGCAAGAGAATGTGGGAGAGGGACGGTGATTGGAGAGAATGAGAGTGAGCAGAGAGAAAGAGATATACAGAGTGTGTCAGAGAAAGAGAGAATGAGACAGAGAGAGGGAGAGTGGGAGAGTGATTTGAGAGAATGAGAGTAAGCAATCAGAGAGAGAGAGAATGATAGCGAGAGTTATGGAGAGCTGTCAGTGGAGAGGTTGACGAAGAGGAAATGCTCACACTGGTTCTCGAAGAGAATGACTTGAATCCCGAACAGGGAGAAGGACTGCCTGAAACTGTACGTCACAGAGTTCTTCTTCTTCTGAAAGATCTTTGTAACCTGGACACAGAGAGGGGCGAGGTCAGTGTGTTGGTCACAGTCGACCAGTATGTTGGGAGCCAGTTGTTGGTCAGATACTGACAACCTTCCCTGGCATGTTCCAGAGGATCTAGGCCAATGGCTCAGAAGGTTGTGAGTTCAAGCCCCATTTTGGGGACTTTGAGCTCACACTCGAGGCAAGGCTCCAGTGCAGCGCTGGGGGCGGCAGAAGCGGGAAGGGGAAAGAAGAGCGCTGCATTGTTGCAGGCTCCACCTTTTAGGTGAGAAGTTAAACTGAGCTCTGATGCCTGTGTCCTGTTTAGTTGGATGTTAAAGATCCCGCAGCAGCACCCCCACAAACAGTCGTTGATTGAAATCACCAATTTATTATTGTGTTTTTTTGGGGGACGGATTATTATTAGGCGTGTGGAGTAAGGAAACTTTCCCAAGGTTTCGCCCTGACCTGCCTGGGACTTGCAAGTCAGAGAAATTCTGGGATGGAGTCCCAGAGGGTGGGGGAAGACTTGTTTACAGGGGATCATGGTGGCAGGCGGTGGGTGGGGAGTAAGGGTCACAGAGGCCATGGGCTCCCATGTTAAGGAACAGAAACCTACCACAAGGAGATCGTTGAACAGGAAGATTTCCCTCTGGTGTAATCCCAGCTTCTGAGGTTTGTTGGGATCTGGAACCTCAAACAGTCGGCAATAACACACAAGCCGGCGATGGGGGAGAGAGAGGACCTGGGCCAGGAACAAACATCACACCTCAAAACATCTTTCAGAGAAGTGCCAGCCCAGCACCAATCCCCGATCCAGACCAGACCAGTGCCCATCCTAGCTCAGCCACTACTCCAGCCCAGTGCCAACCTCTACCCAAGCCCAGTCCCCTACCCCAGCCTCAACTACAGCCCCCTACACCATTCCAAGCCCCCTGCCCAGCACCAACCCCAGCCCCACTCTCCAGCACCCAACCCCAGCTCAACCCCTTCTCCAACCCCAGCCTCAATTACAGCCCCCCCAATCTCAGCCCTAACCCAGCTCCCAACACAACCCCCGATTCCCAGCCTCACTCCCCAACCCATAACTTGGATCGGTGATTGGTTATCAATAAGAAATATAATACGTACACATCCCAGGCCGTGGTGCAGGGATCCGATCTGTGACGGGAAAGAGCTCGTTAGACATCAGAGAAAAGACCAACACACAACATAGACAGTCACGCACCCACGTAACCCTCTGCCCCACCACACACAGCACAAACACACACACACACACACAGCATAATGCACAACTCGACCCATTCAGACAGACAGATATCCTGTCTTGGTAGGGGGAACAGTGGCCAAATCCCCCTGGGGTGGGGGGAGGGGGAAAAAAATGTTGTGCTGACCATCGAAATCGCTCCATTAAACATCTCCCAAATATGTTTCCTTAATGGACTCAGTCGGCTTATTCCATCAGTTAAGAAACGCGCCGTTTAGAACCCGTTATCTGGGAACAATTTCAACAACCACTGCTCCAACTGTCCCATCATTACGTCCCCTCTATTACCCCCACCCCCAGTCTCCCTCCCCTCAATACCTCATCAAACCCCCCCCGTGCTCGCCCCACCTCACTCCACATACCGGTTTCTTGCCCACGATCAGCTTCTCCACCTTCTGGACCTGAGACACGTGATCCTCGTTTGTTTTGAGCTCCCGTTTGCGGATTCGCTCGTAAATGCCCATCAGCATCTCTCGGGGGATGTCCTCTCCGTCGTCCACCCCTGAGGAGGGAGGGTGGGGGGGGGGGGGGGGGGCAACACAATCAACATGGGTTACACACAATCAGAACTCGCTGGGAACACTCAGCGGGTCAGGCAGTATCTTTGGAGAGAGGAAAGTGAGTGGGTGTTTCAGGTCGATGACCTTTCGTCTCTTGACACCCACTCACTTTCCTCTCTCTGTAAATGTTGCCTGACCTGCTGAGTGTTCCCGACCGCTTCTGCTTCTTTTATTTCTGATTTCCAGCCCCAGTGTTTTGCCTTTGGTTTCATTACCTGGGTGACCTCGCATACAACAGAGAAAGAGAGAGCAAGGCACAGCGACACACACACATACATGGACACCACACAGACACACACAATACATCCCAACACTGCTTTGACATGTCACATGAATAGTCCTAGTATTATGGAATATCACAGCACAGAAGGAGGCCATTCGGACCATCGTGCCCGTGCCAGCTCTTTGGAAGAACCCAACCCATCCTCACAACCTCAGCCCCAATCACCAGTGCAAGAACCATTAGCCACTGAGTGGGAAGTCACAAGTCCAAATCTCTCTGTTGAAAAAACCCACTTGTACCTTTGATCAATAATCAAAACACAATAGTAAAAATTGGGTCATTTTCTAATAATAATCCATCGCCATAAAACCCACAATAATAAAAATTGGTCATTTTCAATCCACGACTGCTTGTGTGTGGGACACTGCTGTGCGCATTTGGCTGCTGCGTTTCGCCTACAAATATACAGTCAATTCACTTTACATTATATTATGTGAAGTGCTTTGCAACGTCGATAAGATGTGGAAAAGCGCCATATCAAATGCAAGGATTATTATTAGTATTATTATTATCCCTCCCCTCCCTCCCTCTCCTCTCCTGGCCAAGCCCACACTCACCGCGCAGATTCTTTACGAAATCTTCCAGTTTCATCTTGCGTTCTGGCTTGACGTTGGGGCTGTACATGTCGGTGTTGAGCAGGATGATGGCGAAGGCCAGGATGAAGATGGTGTCGGGGTTTCGGAATTGCCGGACCACCCCCGAGTTACAGATACAGTAACGCTGACTGTCACCACAGAGAGGCAGGGTCACCCCACAACCAAACAACAACAAGCCACACTGATACACAGCGCCAGCCTTACAAGTCGGGAAGACTTCCCAAAGCACTGCACAGATTTGGACCCGAGCAGGGGGTTTGGGGATCAGGGAAGGTGGGTTAGGTGGGCGACCGAATGAATGGATGGGGGCAAGAAATCTGTCGCAGAGAAGGAAGGGGTTCACCACTCAACCAAGCCAGACGCACACACTCTGCAAGGTCTTCATTTAGTCCTGTCCCGCCCCCAATCCATATTTCTTTTTCCTATCGTGCAAATCTGTGCTGGTGCTCACTCTTCCCACTCCTGCCCACCCCCCCTCCCCCCAACTCAATGGAGCTCTTTATTCTGATCCCATCAACCTGCTCTTTCCCCCACCCACATCCCACATTTGCCCTGTTTTGTTGCTCGCTCATAAACCAACCCACCCACACATCCACACACACACACCCACACAGATATCCACACACACACCCACACACACACCCACACTCAAGTTTTGCTCAGTGTTGGGAGTGGAGTCAGGCTACCTGAAAGCTTCGATGAGACGTTCCACTTTTTGAGCCTCTCCCTGCACCCGGATGTGCGCCTGAAATTTCCTCAGAGCCTCGTCCAACTCCATTCCTGAGAAATCCATCTCATCCACTACGCAACTGGAAAAGAGCAGGTCCAGGTTTTACCCCATCAGCCAGTCAACTCACTCCAGGTTTTGATTCAGTTACGTGTGGTGGGGGGTGGGGGGGTGTGGTTGGCTTAGTTCTGGCAGCTCTCTCCGGCCTCTGAGTCGGTGGGTTCAAATCCCGCTTTGGGACTTGGCACAGTCTAGTGTTCAGATGGACATTAAATATCCCATGGCGCTGTCGAAATAATATGGGAGTCTCTCTCTCTCTCCCCTGGTGTCCTGGCCAACTATCCCCCAAATAAAATGGGTGTTTGGGGGAAACTGCCGCGCACTTACTGGCTGTCTTGCCACACAAAGTCACTTTCATTTCACAGGAAATCCTGTGAAGTGCTTTCAGATGTCTCAACACCGTGATAAAGGGACTACAAAACAAAACGCACGGGCTCGGAAACGCTGCCTGGCGCGAAGCACGCTGCATTAATGCAAGTTGTTGTTATTCCAATATTCCCGCTGTAACATCAGTGTGAGGTGCTGGCCACCAGGTGGCTGCAGATTCCCTCTCAGCTCAGCCATTATATCTTTCTCAAGGACTCCTGATCCTGAAGCGAGCGATTTCCTATTGTAGCAATTCCCGCATTTGCTTGTAGGGCCTTATAACATCTTTGAGACGTCTCAAAGAGCTTCACTGGACATACTATAAAGCCAATTGACTGTATATTTTGTGGGCGAAACGCCGCAGCCAATTGCGCACAGCAGCGTCCCCACAAACAGATGTGGGTTGAAGTGACCAAATTATTATTTTTTTTGAAGGAATTATTACCCCAGAAAAAGTGATCCACCAATTGACTAACAACTGGGTTCCTACTTACTACCAGGTCAACAGAGGCGTGTGGAGTAAGGAAACTTGCGTAAGGTTTTGCGCTGACTGGTTTTGGGGCTGCCTGCGAACCGAACCTGGGTTCTCTTGCTTGTGAGACGAGCGCTCTCACCACTATGCTACCCGCCAGCCTGTATACAGTGCCCGTCATATGGGCTAGAGACTCGGGAGCGCTGACCTGGAGAATTGGCATGTCGGAGGGTTACTTACTCAAGTACATCACGGTTGAACTGTTTCTGTCGATTACCCAGAAACTCTCCGATCATCTGACGGCTCAGACCTTTCCTCTGCAGCAGGAAGTGAGCCACACCAACTGGGGTGTCAGGGACAAACCCCCTCTCGATCAGATACTGCACCCCTTTCTCCGGTTTCCTACGGTGGGTAGGGGGGTGGTGGAGGAGGGGGTGGTGGAGGAGTGGTGGTGGTGGGGGGTAAAGGAACAAGCATTAGTAATTCCCAGCTCAATTTTGGCATAGACTTGGAGCTAGAAACGTCTTAACAAGATCGATCTATGATTTTATTAAAAACACCAGGCAGGTCCGCAGTGTCCCAGGGCTCTCACTGCTGATGACAGCCCTGGCTCATCCATCAGCAAGACCTGGAAGGGCAGACCAGTCACTGGGGGCAGACAGGGAATCCTCCCACTCAACTCCTGTTAACCCTGCAGCCAAAGCCCAGAGCTGCCAACCTTCAAGGAAGATTTTCAGGAAGGTTCATGGTAATTTTTCAGGAAGGTTTGTTACATTTTCAGGAAGGATTTTGTTATTGCCTCTATAACTTCAGTATCAGCCAATAGTTAAGCCAGGGCTCGACATTAACAGGCATCCAGGCACCCTGGACACCTTAATTTTGCGCGTCTGTGATTTACATCCGTGGTTTAAATTTTGAAGTTTCACTCCTCCAAACAAGGGACCGCATTCATCCGCTTATTGGTGTGTATTCATCTGCTCTGCGGTTCCCACCTATCAGCATCTTTACTACCCCAAGTGGTCTAGCTGCACTCATGGATCTACGGGTACTGTCTGTGTGCGAACAGCTAGAGTAAAGTACTAGGACCTATTGCTATGTTGCAATCAACCAGCGACAATGCTTTTCTCTTAGGATTAAGGTAAATACAACGCCTCTGTCTATAGTACTTCACGTTCTCTTCTCCATTAAACTGATTTCTTCCATCCTTCCCCTACTGAACATAGGTGGTGCAAGGGGGATTTAGCTTAAATTATGAAATGGCAAAAAAATCGGAAGTTACTTATCTGGGATCGGGAGGGCGGAAGGGAGCGTGTCAAAGCGGAAGGTTTCCGCAAAATCGGGTGGGTTGGCAGCTCTGAAAGCCTCAACTAACGGGGAGGGTGATCCTAGCTGGACAAGCAGTGGGAAAATCTGCCAGACAACGCTCTCTCTCAATGGCCAAGCTACAAGGTTTTAGTTAGTTAGACACCAGCAGTTACCCCAACACACACTCTGGGCTCCCCTCCACAAGCCTTGGCTCTCGCCAACCTGCGCCAAATACACTCAGGTTGCTTCCATGTGTAGGTGGAAATCTCAGCTTTGTTTGGGTGCTTTTAAGTAACTGTGTTGGCAGACCACCCACCTCCCCGGCTGGGGCATAAATACCCCACAGGAGCCAGAGGTTCGGGACTGAGCAGGTGTCAGTGTGCAGGAGAGCTCGCTAGAGGTGATAACTCCACACACACACACACACCATAGCATCACATCCTGTAACTTGATCCGACGCCACGGGCTCTGTGCCAGAGGACAAGGTGACCTCCTTCCACACCACTAGCCAAGGACTTTGGTCATCCACACCAACAAACCCACCCGTCCACACACTCACCCAGCTTGACTGTCTGTCTGTGACAGTAACACTCAACCTCTCAATCATAAGATTTGGGGTTCATGCCACTCATTGGGAGCTTGTGCTCATTGGTGTACACACACTGAAGCGTCCGGGGGGGCGGGGGGGGGGGTGGGGGGGAGGGGGCAGGAGATAGGGTTAGGGGAGTGCTGCATTGTCAAAGATGCCATTCAATGGATGAGATGTTAAACTGAGCTCATTCCTGTCTGTGTCCCTGTTCAGATGGACTGTAAGAAGACCTTAGCTCCATTGGCAAAAGGGGGGGAGTTTCGCCCTGTGCGCTGGCCGACAATCCCACTCCCTCCAACCCAGAGACTGCAGCCCCACCACAGACTAAAGCCCATCATCTCCAACCCTAGGCCTGAGCCACCCTCTCACCCCCACTCCCCGCAGGCCCTGAGCCCCTTCCCTGTTTGGATCCAGCCTCTCCCCGCTGCTCCCTGGACCAGCTCACTTGTTGAAGAGGTTGAGGCCGATGCGATAGTGTCGCTTCCTGATGACGTCGTTGCTGAAGGCGGGCGAGTCCCAGCTGTTGCGAGTCTCCTTGTGGTAGGTCTGTTTGCTGAGGGTCTGCTCGCGCAGGCTGTCCCGGGACGAGGACTCCGAGCTGCAGTTGATGGTGTCGTTGGAGTTGGAGGTGCTGTTGATGCTGTCGTTGTCCCCATCGGAGAAGTCCGACTCCGACTTGCTCTGCCGGTTGGCGTTGCCATTGATGGCCAGGTGGGCGTCCAGGGGCCTGTGCCGGTGCCGGGACATCTCGTCGTCGCGGTGGAGCACCCTGGCGGGGAGGGGGTGCGGGTGGGGGAGCGGGTGGGGGTGGGAGCCGTGCTTGGGGCTGGCTCGCTGGCTGCCGGGAACGCTCTGGTCGTAGGCATTCTGCCTCTTGAGGGACCCGCGTTCCGACCGGTCGCTCAGGTCCACCGAGCTGTCGCTAGGGGGCTCGATGGTGAGCAGGGGCAGGTGATCGACGCGGAGCCGGGACTCCTGGCACTCCAGCGAGGGGGTGCTGCGGCAGCTGTTGTCCGTCTCTCCCTTGTCGTCGCGGTGAGTGAGGGCCCAGTATTCCTGGGCGGAGCTGAGCGAGCGCAGCCGCAGGTCGGACTCTGCGCTGGACGGCCGGTCCCCGGAGTGATGGGAGACGGGCAGCGGCGGCGACAGCTCCTCCTCGTCGATGTACAGTGTCACGTCGCTGTACGAGGCCGACATCTCGTCCAGTTTCCCGCGCTCGGCCTCGCGGCAGGACTTGCCGTACCTCACGCCCTCCATCCCGCCCGGGCCGGCCACCGTCTTCTCCCCCCTCCGCCTCCCCTCTTCCTCCTCCTCCTCTTCGTCCTCCTCCTCCTCGGCGGCATTGCCCTGGTAACGCCGGTCCCTCCCGCGCCCCCCCTCGGACGCCGGCCCGCCCTCCTCGGGGTGCAGGCTGTGGCAGTTCAGCGCGTCATCGATCGACTCGGCCAGTGACTTGACCTGGCGGGAGAAGGCGTCCTCCAGCTCGGTGATGGCATCGGCAAAGTCCGACGTTTCGTGGGGGGAAGGGGCCAGTTTGGGGACCTCCGAGGCTCCCGCCCCGGGCCCCGGCTCCCCACCGCCTCCGCCACCGGCCGGTCTCCCCCCGGACTCGCTCACCGACACCTGTTTGCCCTCGAAGAAGGAGCTGTGGAGCTTCTCGGGACCCTCGAAGGAGAACTGCATCCGCATGTTGGACAGGACAATGCGCCTGGACATGCGGTTCTCAGACATGGAGCTTCGCAGCCGTTCAAAGTTCTTGTTCATCTGGTACTGACGGAACGCTGTCTGGATAGTGCGAGCCGCATGACGGGTTATGAAGCGGCCACCATACTTACGTTCCAGCATCTCCACCTGAGAGAGAGAGACACCGAGCACAGGGTTACAGTCACCCACAGCCTCCTGCCACCCCACACACCCCCACCCCAGCCAGCCTGCACCCCAAGTGAGAGAGAGACAGACACACACTTATGCATACACCCGCGCTCGCGCACACACAGAGCAAGTCAGATTGACACACACACAAAAAGAAATAAACATATATATATAGGCACACACCCAGAGCAAGATAGAGAGACACACACACAGAACAAGTGAGAGAGAGATACACACACACATACAGAGTAAAACACATGAGGTGCTAAGATGCTGTATCAAATGCAACCACAGAATTATTCTTCTTCTTATTATTACTCATCTCCGGTTTTAATTAAATGGATGTTTGAGAGAGGGATGAGCCTGTTTCCGCCCCCTCCCATCCATCAGGGAACCCCATTCGCTCGCTCGATCAATCACCTGTTTGTCCTGAAGATCCGAGGAGAGTTCATAGCTTTCCGAGAGGGATCGTGATCGTTTGATGGCCTCCTCCTCGGCTTGCTTGCGGAGGATGGAGGCGGAATGCTGCAGTTTGGAGCGCCTGGGGCGTTGGAGGCCGGGGGAGATGGACAGAGGTCCTAGGGAGGGGCTGTCGAAGCGGTCAGGGCTGAGGGCTGCGGAGCTCAGCGAGACGTGAGGGTAACCGGAGGGGCTGTCCAGCGAGGGGCCCGGCTCACTCCCTGGGGCATCACACTCCACACTGGAAAATAAACGCAGCACAGGTCAGATGGAGACAAACATAGACGCGCAGACACATGCACAAGCACACACACAGTGAGGGAGGCCTTTAAAAAGATTTCAAGTGTTCTACGAACAGCTCATCCCTGCCACCCTGTCTCTTCCACCTCCCCACCCACTCCACACCCCCCACAGCGAGAGAGGTTGCTGCAGGGCAGGAAAGATTTGGGAGTTGAGGTGCAGATCAGCCATGATCTCACAGAATGGCGGAACAGACTCGAGGGGCTGAATGGCCTCCTCCTGATCCTATGTAAACCAGTAGCCAGCGAGTGAGCAATCGCTGGATGCGTTGTGACTGGAATGTTGATTCCAACCCCACCCCCACTGCCTAACACCAGCCTGTGCCAGTCTCTGCCTCATGTCCGACTGACCCACACAAATGAATGCACAGATTTTAGCTCAGAAACAGCTGTGATTAAAGACTCTGCTCAGACACAGAGACTGACAGGTTCCCCACCCCACCCTTGGCTCCTGCCTTTCCTCCCCAACACCCTCGAAACAACAAAAAATAACAATTATAATTTGGTCACTCAATCCGCCACTATTTGTGGGATCTGTGTTCGAATCCAAGGTAGATCAGGGCAAAAGTGTGGGCAAGTTTCCTTACTCCACACACACGCCTAATAATAATCCCTCCCGAAAAAAACAATAATAAAAATTGGTAATTTCAATCCACGACTGTTTGTGGGGACACTGTTTATGGGGACACTGCTGTGCGCAATTGGCTGCTGCATTTCGCTCGCAAATGTACAGTCAATTCTTTACAGTATATTCCATGCAGCGCTTTGAGACGTCGACAAGATGTGTAAAGCTCTATATTAAATGCAAGGATTATTATTATTATTACTGACTGCTGTGTGCAATTGGCTGCCACATTTCCCCCACAAAAATACACAGTCAAGTCACTTTACATTACATTCTGCGAAGCGCTTTGAGCATCTCAACGATATCATAAGGTGCTGTAGCAAACAGAAGGATTATTAATCCTTTTACGGAGAATTGATCTGAAATTCCTTCTTTAGTCAATCAAGTGCAGAGCGCGGCAGAGAGGGGAGAGGAGAGAGAGAGAAAGAGAGGAGAGGAAAGAGAGAGAAGAAGAGAGGGGAAGAGAAAAGAGGAGAGAGAGGAGAGGGAGTAGAGAAGAGAGAAGGAGCAGCACAGCCTCCCCAGGCCCACCATCTCTCTCTGAGCTGAGGTGAGGCTGGTGGATGGCGGGGACGGACTGGGGACTTACCTGGGATCTACCTCCAGCAGAGGAGGCAGCCTCTCACAGGCGCACAGCAAGCACCACATGGGATTAGAGCGGGCAGGTGAGGGGTTAACACCGGCCCCTAGCCCAGCCCAGCCCGGCCCGGATCTTAACGACCCCACCCGCTCTCAAAAGCCACCCCCCCCTCACCCGGTAGTGAGCGGGAGCCTCGCTCCCTCAGGCTGGGAGACAGGAGGAGGGAGGCAGAGACTTGCTGCAGTGGCCAAGCTTGCTCTGGGCTCTGGGTCTGCGAGGAGAGGAAGGGCTGATTGATGAGTCTTTTTTTAATCAACCTGATTTGTTAAAAGCTTCTCTCCCTCGGCTGGGTGGGGGGGATGGGATACGTTGGGTGGGAGGGGGTCTCTCCACTGGAGGGCATCACTGGCTGCTCACACTGCCGTCTTGTGGAGTCTCGGGAGCACGGACGCTACAGACTGATGTGCTGTATCGCTCACGGAGATGCCAGAATAGAACATCAGTCAGTGTCGTCAGCCGCTCAGCCGCTACTTGCTCTTCAAGCCTGGGGTTGTTGTGTGTAGGGGGAGAACGGGATTTTCAACTGGTGTCCAGACGGATCCTTCTCCTCCCCACCCAGATATGGTAGACACCTTGCCTATCCTTTAAGTTAGAGCATCCGCTGTCCTTAAAGGGATTGAGTGGGGGGACGGTGGTGGGTGGGGTGGGTTACGTGTGGGGGAAAGGGAGTTCAATGTCCGATCAATATTTATATTTAACATTTTGCTCACAAATACAGTTTAGCCCACAAAGTAATACACTTTATGGGGTGTCCCGTGGAGCGCTTTGAGATGTCTCATTGGGGTGATAAGGCGCTGTATCAAATTCAAGGATGAGTTGAGGAAAAGCAAAACTTTGTGAGTTTCGCCCACAAAATATACAGTCAATTCATTTTTCAGTATGTCCTGTGAAGCGCTTTGGTGACGTCTGGAAGATGTGAAAAGTGCTATATCAAATGCAAGGATTCCTATTATCACGATCCCTGCTATTATTATTGCTGCTCGGTAATCAGAGATGGGTGAGTGGAGTGAGGAAACTTGCCCAACGTTCCCGCCCTGCTGGGAATTGAACCCAGGTCCTCTCGCTTGCGAGGCGAGCGCTCTAACCGCTGAGCTACAAGTTCTCCACATCTACTTGCCCGCCTTGCCCTCAACTGCCTTGCCCTGCCCAGCTGTGATGCCCTTTATCGCCGACAGGAGGCGCTGTCGCTCAGGGAAAGGTCATTTCCACTTTGAGGCATCTCGACGACGTGCTAAGATAGTGTTAATTACAAGGACTACTGTCATTGTAACCTTGAAGCCAAAACTCTCCCCGCAAACCTTCCAACTCTGAACCCAGAGTTGAACACTTTGTCTTACAATTGGTTTAGCAGAGGGTGCGATGACCAGTGTGGGGGGGGGGGGGGGGGAATGTTTAACCCTGGGTTTGAAATCTCGTTGTGTGTTTTATTTTTTAAGAGGATTGTGATGGCATTTTCCTCCTTCACTCTCCTCCGCAACTGGTCAGAGGGATGTACACTGCACTGCACATCACCCTGTGACTGATCGCACGTTTACCCGTTAATTAAATGTCTGGTTTCTCTGCAATGCAACACACCACCGAAGCATTAAATTAGACTCCAGTGCGCACACACACAAACAAAACATATACATATAGATTCATACAGACACGCACACTCATACACACACAGGCTCATATACACACATATATACACACACATACATATTTCCACACACACTCATACACACACCAGCTCATACAGACCCACACAGGCTCACACACACACTCATACACACAGAGGCTCACACAGACACACTCATACATATACATACACACCCAGCACACACAGATAGTCACATACACAGACACAAACACACAGACAGTCTTTCATACACACACGGAGTGCATGGTTTGCCAGTCTAACAATCACGTAGTTCATTTCCAGAAGCTTCCGCGTCCTGTGTGGAGTGTGCAGAGCGAAGGCAGAGCACAGCCAATGGCTGACGAGGAGCTGAAACAGGCGACAACCTCAAGCTCTCGATTGAGTGACATAGTGACCCCCTGGCTCATCACTGGCTCCCAGCCCTAACCAGCACAGCCCAGTACATACACAGCCCAGCACAGCGTAACCCAGTACACACACAGCCCAGCTTAACCTAGTACACACACAGCCCAGTACAGCACACACAGAGCACAGCACAAACCCAGTACATATTCACAGCACAGCCCAATACACACATAGCACATCCCAGTAGACATAGCACACTCAGCCCAACACAGTACATACACAGCCCAGCGCAGTACACACAGCGACAGTACAGCCCAGCACAGAGACAACAGCTCTCCCACCCAAATCCACACCTCCTATCGCTAGCGCCTCATCACTTGAAAACGCCTTCACGCTACTGTTAAGCACTCTGTGGGAAAAGGTGTCATATAAACGCCAGTTGTTGTTGTTGTTACTGTAGAGATGGTAATCCTCAGGTAAAGGAGTGACCTTGTCGGTGGGGGGTGGGGGGGGGGGTGGGATGTAGGAGGTGGGGTGTGGGGTGTAACTACAACAACAACAGCCACTTTCCTCGTTCAGCTGCCCAGAGCGCTCGCGGCTCACAGGTGGGCCACAAGGTACGTGTTGGGTGTTTTGTTCCTGATAATTAACGTGAGACGACGTTAATCTTCTGTTGCTGCAGAAACAACATTTATTCAATAAAAGCTTTTTTCTCCCGACACGCAGCACAAACAGATGATCAGACGCCTCCCTTTGTTCAGCCCAACGCCTCCCGCAAGCAAATCACAGGGTAACCACCCTCATTAATCCCCGCTTCACACTGCCTGCCTGCAAGAAAGGAAAATAAGGAAGAGGCTTCTCTCCTCCCCCTCATCTGAAATAAATTAGAAAAAAATTGTTTCCTGCCTGGACAACTGCCTCTCTCACCCTCCCGCCACTCCCCCGCACTGTGTCTCCGCTGTTAAAAGATTGTCACCATTTGACCCGGCGCCTTTTGCCCGCAAAACCCACAGTCACTACACTCGGCAGCCTGTCCCTCCGTGAAGCGCTTTGAGGCGTCTCAAAGCCAGGATCAAGCGGCTGATATCGATTGCAAGGACGGTCATCGTGGCACGTTCAGGGATGACGTCCCAAGGCGCTTCACTGGATTCACTGTAAAGTGGAGTGACCTGTGCACTTTTGGGCAAAACCTGGCAGCTAATTGGCGGCACTCAGTAGCGTCTCACAATCATCCGTGGAGTAGGGTGAGCGACTGATTTTATTCGGGGGAATTGTTGGCCAGGAAAGAAAGTCTCTTCTCTTTCCCCAATAGCCCCCGCGGGATCTTTAATGTCTACCTGAGCAGGCAGAGGTTTAAGCTCGTCTCGTCCGAAGGATGGCGTCTCTGACAATGCAACTGGAGCATTGCACTGGAGCATTTTTAAGACGAGGTGACTTCCATGACCTGATGTGAGGGCTTGAAACTGCTCACTCAAGAGGTGTTACAGAGAGAGAGAGAGCGCGCTGTCAACTGAGCCAGGCTGACGCTGGTATAGCTCACAGTGCCCCTAACGCAACTGCAAAAATAATAATCCTTGCGCCTTATCACATCTTCTAGATTGTGTCTCAAAGTGCTGCGCAGAATATACTGTAAAGCGAACTGATTGTATCATTTGTGGGCGAAACCTGGCAGCCAGTTGCGCACTTCTGTGTCCCCACAAACAGCCGCGGATCGAAGTGACCCATTTATTATTGTCTTTGATTCTTGAGAGATTATTATCAGGCGGGTGTGTTGTGTGTGTGTGTGTGTGTGTGTGTGTGGAGTAAGGAAACTTGCCCAGGGTTTGACCTGTCGGGAATCGAACCCAGGTCTCTGGCTTGGCGAAGGCATACGCTCTCACTGTTGAGCTATACGAACTTCATAGATAACATCAAAAAAAATTACATTTGCAAAGCGCCTTTTCCGTCGGGAGGACATCCCAGGGGAGCTAATCACCTATGGGAATTAGCCCAGCAAATGTGCACAGCCATTTTGTGCACAGTGACCTCCCGATGCACAGCCGTGCAGTGAACAAATGGCTATCTCGGGGGTGGGGTGGGGGA